>QJNY01001302.1:0-37460 GCA_004155945.1 Monosporascus sp. mg162
GTGAGTGGCTGGGTAGAGGGAGCCGCGTACGGAGGTGGTTACTTTGTAGCTGTCGACCTGGCTAGCCGTCGACTTGTGGCAGATATAGGGGACATCAGTTCTGTTGTATTAAAAATGGCTAGTTGCGTGCGCTCTCGCAACGCGTACTGATCTCTGAAGTAATCTAGCCACGGAACATATATGTTCCGATCAGAGGGAGCCTTTCCATATATGGGGTGCTAGTGTCAGATATAGGGGACATCAGTTGTGTTGTATTGGATGACTAGCTGCAGGCGCTCTAGAATGCGCCCTCCTCTTTTATGGAGTCTAGTTACGGAACCTACATATTCCGATCAAAGGGAGCCTTTCCGTATATGGGGTACTAACGCACCCCCTGCTAGCTGACATACCGCCTTAACGCCTGGACGTAGTTACGGCATTAATCATTACACTTTATCATTTCCTAAAGCTACAGCTTTTTATTCCACCTCTCCTCCGGCGATTGAGTTCTCCTAACCGGCCAATTCCTTCTTTAAAATTATTCGCAGGTTATTCCTCCGCCGATCGAAAGCTTCTGTAATATTTATTAATCCTGGTTACTTTTTGAAATATTTAAAAGATTTGCATATTAAGACCTTAGTGTAACGAACCTGTCACACAACCACCTGGAAGTGTGATCAGTATCCGAAAGGGGTTCTTAATTTGCAGGTAACAATAAGGCGAAGAATGATTTAGTACTCTGTTCGTTAAAGAAATTTGCGGATTTTTTCCTTAATCGAAAAACATTGCCTTTAATTAAAGGCTTAGATTAATAGCTAAGGAGCGAAATTAAATAGGTGCTATTTATAAGGAAATATGGAAGTTTTATATATTCTTTCCCTTTAGTATAACCTTCGTCTGGTTTTTGTAATATCTTTATAATATCTTTGTGGTATTTTTATAGTATTTTTGTAGTATCTATATAGTATTTCTATGGGCTCCGCAAAAACCATTTTTGGCACCGAAGTTTACCCGACCCGAGGTTATTCCCCTTTTTGGTTTCCCGCAGATAACGAGAAATCTTAATCCGTAATACCATTCCCCTTTTTTTAAGATTTTTTTCCTTAAAGATAAAATAGGTACGTCCTGTCCGTTTTTCGTTTTTTAATTTGTAATTCTTAATTTACCGTTATGCAAGGTCGAATGGGTTCAAGCCTTATTTCCAGGCTGAGACAAATACACAGAAAATCATTACACGATGTAATTTACACGATAGATATTATACCCAGTACCTTCGAACACGATGACTGATTAATGGTTTTTACGGTTAGAATAGATTGATGCGTAGTTGCCGATAAGCTTCGACCTTGATGAACCTTATGCCCGTTGGCTTTACGGTTCGGCAGGGTTAGATAATATGACTTAGGAGATGTTAAGCTTTACGCGGTAAACCTTAAAGATAAACCTTAACGGTAAACCTTAAAAATAAACCTTAAAGGCAAACCTTAACGGTAAATCTTAAGGATAAACCTTAAAAATAAACCTTAGCAGTAAACCTTAAGGGTAAATCTTAAAAGCAAACTTTAATGGTAAACTTTAACTGCGCCGTATTACGTATAAAAAGCTGGCATTTTTCCGAGCCCTTATTAGTTTTACGGTTCGATCGTTTTTACGCCTTTTCGAATTACCTAAAACAACATGCCGCGTAAGTCCGAATATACGATACCGGTAATCTATAACCGCAGAATTTCTACAGAAACTGTCGTATTAACGGTACATAATTCGCATAAAATTACCGGACGGGTTAAAATTATCGATACCACTATCGATCTTAAAAACTTTTCTCAAAATGATCGATTTCGGTTATTAATTTTCGGATACGATTTAATTCGCGAAAATAACGGGAATCGATTTTTACAAGAATATATGGCGGAAAGTATAACGATCATAAGCGGAGTACTGGCGAAACTGGAAGGAGAACTGGAAAGGAAAGGCGGTAACCGGCTTGATAACTTCGAAGTTTAGATTTTGAAACGATGTATGCTGGAGGATTACGAGCGATGGTTTGCCCGGCTGCTCCGGATTGCGAAGACCGTCCAGAATTTCGATAAGAATCGACGCGGATAAAAGCGGGACAAGGCAGTTTGCGAAAAGGATGGGTTTAATAAAGCCTAGGAATTGAGGTAATAATCTATCATTTTATTCAATTTTGTTTACACGGTTACGTCTTCTCTAAGAAGATAATTTACCGTTATAGCAGCTTTATTACGAAAACGCGTTAAATCTTTTACTGAAAGTCGAAAAATTTTAATTTTTTCTATTTTAAATTTCGGATACCTAGTTATATCTTATAAATGTTACGAAGATTTAAAACTGGAATGTAAGATAATTAAAGGGCGGAAAAGGTGCCAGTATTGTTATAAGGCTAATATATTTTGTAAAGCTATTAACATTTTTTTAAAATCGTTATAAAATATCCGGTCCGAAAAGGCGCGGATTAATCGTAAGAAACGGGCCGCCGAGAAAGTATTATTAAACCTGTAACAATTGCAAACAAAAACTATGGCTAAGTTGATCAAGTTAAGCCGTTAATAAGACTTTTATAACGTCGGGGTATAAAAATAATTCGTCGCGAACTTCGTTCCGTAAACGAATTAAAAGAATAAAAAAATTAAATAAGGAAAAGGAAAAAATGGAATAACGTCGTATAGAAATAAAACAAGCGCAGCTTGCTTTAAAAATAAACGTTACGGCGGAAACCTTTATTGTTTTAAATTAAAGCAGCTTAGGATTAAACCTAGATACCGGGCCGTTATCGCCTGCAACCTTAGCCGTATTAAAGTCGGTCGGTTAGGATTTTAACGGTAAAACGTTTTAACCAGGTCCTTCGCGTTCGTTAAATGTTTAAAAGGTTCCCAAGTATTTTCTTCATATGGGTAATTTTTCCATTTGATCAAATATTGGACCTTATCTTTAACTAGCCTGGAATTTAATATTTGTTTAACTTCGTACTTATCGTCGTTTTTTTCGATTTCTGGATTAATTTTTAATAAAACGTTTTTAAGTACAGATTTAAGTAAAAAAATATGAAAAATAAGATATATTTTTATTGTTTTGGGTAACGATAATCGGTAGTTAGTTTTAAAAATAACTTTATCAGTTTTAAACGGACTAAGCTTTTTAAAATCGAGCTTATTATTGGTTTTTTTTGTTTTAATTTGAGAAATATTCGAAATCGCGTTTTGTTTTTGGCGTAATAAATAAACTTTATTTCTTTTCGATGAAATTAATCCCTTAATTTTTTTTTATAATACTGGGTTATTTTTTGTTAAAGGAATCGTAATTTATTTTATAGGCGGACCTGTACTGTTTAAATTTTAGTTGTTACCGTTTCTGCTCGAAAAGCTTTTGCGGTTAACTTTGAAATTTCGTCCAGTGGTTATTTTAGCCGTTAAATTTCTGCTTGGTAACTATATACCACTATATAGGGAAAAATATTTATATTTTCGTTAATAGATATATTATAAGCCATTTGGGCTAATGGAAAAAGTTTAACCTAATTATCTTGCTAATAATTAATATAACTTCTTAAGTATTGCTTTAACGTTTGATTCAAACGTTTTGTTTGTTTATTTATTTATAAATAATATACTGTAAAGAATTTAAGTTTAACGTTTATTTACTTAAAAAAGTTAGTATCAAACTTTAATATAAAAAGCTTATTTTTGTTTAAAATAATTCTTTTTAATATATTATACTTATCGAGATAATATCGAATAAAGGCGTAAACCAGTTATTTTACCGTTGAGTTTCCTTTAAAAGGTAAAAAGTACTTATATTTGGTAAATCTGTTAATGATTACCCATATTCCATCGTATTAAACTCCAGTAACGGGATCTTTTAATAAGGATAAACCGGTAATAAAATCCCAAGCAATAATATTCCAAGCCTTTTTTGGAATATCTGTAAGCTGTAAAAGTCCATAAGGCTTATGTCGGATTGTTTTTGTCTTATTGCAAATATTGCAATCTTTAACTACTTGTTTAACAATTCGTCGAAATCCTGGAAAGTTATATTTTTCCTGCAATCGTTTAATAGTTTTGAAAATACCTTGATATCCGTATTGAAATAGTGCAGGGTGCCGGGCCAGAGGGGCATGGCTTGGCTGATCAGTTAATCAGCTCCACATGTGTATTTCTAGGAGCTCTTTCCGCCGGGCACAACCCCGAGACCTGTTTATTACCGTTCATCGTTTATCTATATACGCATTTATGTTTTCTAAAATCTGGTTTAATACGGACCCAAATATAAAGTTTTTGTTTGCCTTTATTACCGCTGCATTCGGCTATTTTATTTTGACTTATTTATTAAAGATGTTTTGATCGGAATTAAATCTCCCTGTTTTAATTTAAGTAATTGCCAAAGAAAGGATATTAGCTTTTGTTAGCTGCCGACGGACCTTAATCTTCGATTAATAAGTCGGAAAAACGGAAAGGACGAAGTTTTAATTATATATATTTAAATTCGAATACGATTACGATTACGATTACGATAATAATTACGGATACGATAATTTAAACGGTATATAATTAATAACCGCGATTATAATAAAAACGCGATTTTTTGTACGATTAATAAGAAAAAGCTGTTAAATTAAGGCTTTATTACGAAAATAGCTTTATTCGGACGACGGTAAAAAAGTACGAACGCGTATAGGCGACCGGTTTTGGAACATAGACTAATTACTTAAGTTCTAGACCGATTACGTAATTTAGGATATTATACGTATTAATAGAAAAATTACGTAACAAAATAGATTATAAAATTTGATTAATAAGGGCTGAAAAAGTTAAGATTGCGTTACTGGCGACGTGGTTATTAGGATTTGGATTAATTAAAATAAATGCAGCGACGATAAGATTAACGTTATAAATAAAATAACGAATACGAACAAAAAAAGAAATAAAGTTATAAAATTACTTATTTTGTATATAAGAAAAAAATACCGAAAAAGGAATAATGTTTTTTAATATAATACAGGAATTAAGAAAAAAACGTTATAAAATATATTTTAAAATTTCTTGGCGTTAATTGAATAATATTTAATTTAGTTATTATTAAGCGGTATTATTTAAGATTTATTTTTTTTGTTAAGTTTAAATATTATAACGTTTAAGTTAATAATAAAAATATTAATTATTAAGTTAAAAAAAATGTAATTAAATAACTAGCGACGTAACGATAATTAAGATAAAATTATTTAAACGAATAATAAAAGGAAAAGGTTATTTATTTTTTAAGTCCGAAAAAAAAGGAAAATGTACTTAAAATAATTATCGCAGATAATTATTTACTTTATGTTTAAATATATTCCCGTTAAAGTAATATTTTAAAACTTAAGTAATTTAAGGATTAATAATATTAATTAATTTAAAATAAGTTTTAATAAGTTTTTTAAAGGCTTATTAAAGCTTTTTGAAATTGCTATTTAGGTTTATTTATATTACGAATTACTCTTAATACCGAATTTCCCTAATTTTACGAAAAGTTAAAACTTTTTAAATACGACCGTTTAGTATCGATCGACAAAGAACTTTTACGATAATAAGCTTAGCGAAATTAAATTTTAAAGTACTAGCAGTTAGATTAAATCTTTAAAATTAATTAAAAATACGATTACTTAAATAAATCTAGAAATCGTTGTTAACTTACCGTAAAAACAAGATATTATATTAGCTTAAAATTTAAAGTTATTTATAGGATTAAAAGTATTTATACCGGACGTTATACTTTTTAAACTTATTAATTAGTTTAATTATGATTTTTCTGTTAACATTATAAATAAGTTTTCGTTTTTTATAATTTTTCCGGATTTATCGGCTTTTTCGGACTTTCGTTTTTTGAGAATTAAAGTTACCGATTAACTTAAAGAAATTAACAAATTATTTACGAAATATAAATTTAAAAAATTTAAAATAATCGCCGAGTTACTTTATTAAATTAATAGCTTTTTTATAAAAAACCGGATTAAAGTTATATTTAATAATATAACTTAATAAAACGAAACGTTTAAACGTATTTTAAAAACATTTAAATTACAAAACTTAAAGCAAATTCGGATAATTAAAAATCGATTAAGGATTTTAACGAAACAAGCTTAACGTAATTTCCTTAATTATATTTATAAGTATTATTTAAAGTATGTGATTAAAGTAAGAAATATCTTGAAAGAAATTAAGCAAAAAAAGAAAATAATTACTAAGAACAAATATATTAAAAGCTTATTAAAGAAGTTATCCGTTAATTGTTTCGAAAAAAATTTTAATAATTCGTTTATAAAGCTGGAAAATTTGTACGTAATTAGTTACGATAATATTTCGACATTAATCAAAAATTAAACTTTAAATAAAGTAAGAATCTTTAAATATAAAAAATGTAAGCGATAATAAAAAGGTATTCGTTTCGATATTAATTAAAAAAAAAAAAAGAACGGTTTAATCCGATTTAATAGCTTAAGTAATAACGACTAAAAAGCTTTTAACCGCGACCGAAACTATTTAACCGTATTAATTAGGTATTAAAGATTACGAATACGTTATAAAACTTAAAAATTACATAAGTTCGATAAATTTAAAAATTAAAAGCTTTTAAAGAAAAGATACGTAACCGAAAAGCAGTTCGGATATTACAGTATTACGTTCCGCCAGGACAAAAGGTACCTTAGGCATATAATTATAGTATTAACTTATCGATTAATATAATTAATTTTTAAACAGATAATTATATTCGATTAAGCCTTTACCGTAAACGAAATAAATATCGAAGCCGAAAAGGTTACCGTAAAAGTTATTAAAGTTAAAGTAAACGCTTTAATAACTTTAATTAAAGTACTTATTAATTTTACTTAAAGCCAAGATATATTATATAAAAATGTCGTTTATTTTTTAATATGGAAATTACCGGATTAATTTTACTCGCCGACGATGAATATATTATTTTCCTTAGATTTCTAGAAAATAAAGTAACGTTAAGTATAATTCAATTCCTTTAAGTTTTAAAAAGCCAAGCGATCGAATAATAAATTCCAATTTGAAAAAAGGTTTTAGAATGGATTTATAATTTGCCAGTTTTCTTTACCCGATTTAAGGAAAAAATGCAATATTTTGATCGGCGAGATAACATTTTTAAAAACGTAAACAGTTAATTAATTAACCTTAACCCGGATATTAATAATTCAACTAAACCTTAAAAGCATATTACGATCTTAAAGTCGAATCGATAAAAACCCGATATTAATTAAAATAAAGTAATTAAAATTAATATAATTTATTTCGTCGACCATAATAAAAAACCATTTTATAAGAAAGTACCGTTACGTAAATAATTATGGAATAACCTTATTAAAAGTAAAAGTATCCGGCATTTGGAGGAAATTAAAGCCTTAAAAATCGACGAATTTAATTAACCGATTATATTTATTAACGTTATAATAATAAAGCGTTTTAGGGATAAAAAAAAGAATTTAAAAGCATAAAAAGGAATAAAACCGAATACGAAATTAATAACGACGAACTAATATACGAAAGATTTACGTTTTATAATATGGAAGTCGGCGTTTAAATAAATAATACCCTTTAAATAAATATTAATACTTTTTAAGTAAACGATAAAACTTAAACGGATAATACCTTTACTTATAAAAGCTTGATCGATAAATATATAATTAAATTCTGGGAAAAAAAGATCCGGGAAAACTTTAAAAGGAAATTTGAGATTACTTAATCCGAATTAATCGAAGTTTGCCCAGATTTCGGAAAAACTTTTAAGAATTTTATAGCCGTTAAAACTTTAAAAGCATTTAGTCGTAAAAATAAAGAAACGATTAAAATAACCAAAGTTAAAATGCGAAAATTAAAAGTTTTAAAAGTAAAAAAACCTGTTAAAATATTTATTATAAATATCGGTTATAAAGTAAAAAGCTAAAAAAAAGTTAAAGTTTTATCGATCTAGTAATGTAATTTAACTAAATATATTACCCCTTTATTTAAATTAGCAGTTAAGTAAACCACGGAAATAACGAAAACCTAATTAATAAAATTATCGATACTAGAACAGAATCGAACGTTATAATTACGTCGTACGTTAAGCGACATAAATTAGCTATGCGACAAACCCGCGTATCGTTTTTAGGCTTTAATTTTTAAAAAAAGATTTTATTCGAAAATATAATCGAAATTTCCGTTTAGTTAATTAGCCGATTAATTATTATTTTATTATTTGTCGTTAGTAATTATTACGTTACGTAATTATTAATTTTAGAATTTAACTTTATAGCTAAATCGAAGATAACGTTTAATATAAAACTAAACGTAATAAAAGGAACTTTAAAGTTTGGTCCGTTAAAAATTATTTATTTTTTAATTTTTATAGGGCATATTATACGTAATATTCGTATTAACGAAAAGTTAAAAAAAAAAAAGCAGCCGGTAAAATAATAAACCGCTTTATTAGCGAAAGTAAGTTTATAAGTAAAGGGATAAACGAATAAATTATAAGCTTTTATATCTTTTTAATTAATAATATTTGCGTTAATTAAGACGCAAAAATTATTTAGAAAGTTATTAGTAATAAATTGGAATCCGGAAATAAGATTTTAAGTTAATTTAACGACGAAGAATTAACGTATATTTTATATAAAATACTATAAAACGAAATGCAATAAAAGATTAATAATCGGACCGTTTAAATTAATACGATATATAAACCTAAGTAAAAGAAGGTAATCCTTGTCGACGATGTACCTTTTAATGGATTAATACCCCTTAAAGACCCGAATTAGAAGGTTAAGGAATTCGAAAAAGTTTAGCAAATTATTAATTAGGATGGAAAAAAGCCCGATAAGCCTGGTATATCTTTGGCTGCTTTGTTCTTTAGATTTATTACTATATCCCGAAAAACCCGATTTCTTAAGGAACGCGCCGACGAAGTTCTTAATTAGTTAAGAAATAAGTTTATTTCCGAAAAGAAAACCTTTTTTAAGGAGATATTTTTTCGCAGAAAAGCTGTTTTAGCCTGGAATTAAAAAGAATATAACAAAATCAAATTAAATATCGTATTAAATTATAAGATTCGAACGATTTTTATAAGGTATAGTAAGTTAAGGGTATAATAGTGCCGGCGAGTATCAAAGATAAGCTGATCGAAATATTGCGAATGCGTATTTAGCGAGGTATTTTTGAATAATTTTATATTATATATAAAAATATTTAGTTTTTAATCGAAAAAAAGGATAGTAAGTTTTAATTAATTAATTTTGTAATTAAATTAAATGCCGTTATTTTGCGAAATATTTTTATGTTAAATAATTACGACAAACTTTTTACGGATTTTGTTATATATTTTTTAATTACTTTAATAAACTTTTTTTAAGTTACGATTAGGTTATTTTAATTCTAGTTAATAAAGATTTTATTATTTTCGTAATATCGTTAAAACTTTTAAAATATATTATTATATTTTAAAGGTTTATTAATTTTATAACTTCTTTTTACCGTATAGTTAAAAGGATTTTAAATGATTTAATGCTTAATATAATCCGGTTATTCGTCGATAACGTTAAGGTTAAAGGCTTAAAGATAAGATATAACGACGAAAAGATTTTTTTAGGAATTCGGCAATTCGTTTATAAGCATATCGTTAATATAGATAAAACTTTTTTTAATTACGAGCTTGCTAATGCGACGATTAGTATGAAAAAGTTTCAGTAATATTAAGAAATAACCGTTATAATCGGATTTATTTGCGGAACGAATAGGCGGCGACTAGATATAACTAAAGTAAAAAAGATCCTAAGAATTTAACTATACAAAAACGTTTCGGAAGTTAAAGCTTTTTTAAGTATTATCGTTTATTATCGAATATTTATTACGTATTTCGTTATTAAGATAAAACTTTTTATATGTTTGTTTCGAAAAAATTAATTTTTTATTTAAGGTTCCGATTAAAATTACGTAATAAAAAGTATTAAAAAAGTAATTATTATTATTCCGACTTTATTTCTTTTAAATTATAGCTTTAATACCGGAAAAATTATTATAAGGATAAACGCAAACAAAAAAGGCTTTAAAAATATTTTCGGTTAATTAATTAATAAAATAAAATATTTTGCGGGTTTTAAAAGTAATATTTGGAAAGGTATTAAATTAAATTACGACGTTAATAAATTTAAATATCGAATTATTTTTAAAATCTTAAAAAAATTCCGGAATTATATTTATAAAATCCGATTTATATTAAAAATTAACGTTAAGATATTAATAACTTAAATTAATAACTTTTTAAACCTTTTACTTAATATTATAATTATTCGTTAAGTTGTTTAAATAAAAATATTCGATTTCGAAATTAAATATATCTCCGGCAAGAAAAATATAATAACGGACGGTTTATTGCGAAAATTATTTGGAATTTTTAACGTATTAAACGATTAATAAAAAGGAAAAATCGATAACTTTATTAATATTTAGCTTAATATTATTCGGCTTAACTTTATTTTAATTAGTATAATCTTTATACTTACTAATATAGATCGGCGATAAAGACCTTTTATTAGGAATTAATTTAAAAAGTTATAAAAGTACGTTAAGTTCTTAACGATATTAAATTTCTTTAATTAATTCGATAATACTTTTAAAAAAAAAAGAAATATTTTTAAATCCGAAACGTTAAATTATTTCGTTTAGAACGATATTTTTTGGCGTAAGGTAAATAAAAGATATTACAGCTGGCGAATAGTTAATACCGAACAAAAGCGACTTGTGGTAATTAGGTAATATTATAAAGATTATGGCCATAAAAGGCGAGATTCGACTTACCGTCGTATAGTAATTATATATTATTAACGTAGTATATTTGGTTATATTCGGAAGGTAATACTTGCGTATATTAAATGCTAAAAAGCAGCCGATCGACGTTTTAAAAAAGGTTATAAATTTTCGTAACCGATTAATATAATTGTTATTTAAGTAATCGATATTTAGTTTATGCTTAATAACGATAATTGCAAAGTTACGGTCGAAACTAAGTATAAATTATTTAATTATTTAAAAGTCAAAGTTTTGTAATTAATTACGTTAATAGCGATTAAAAAGTTTTTAAATAAGTACGTTTTTTATCGATATAATATTCCAATTAAAATCAAAATTAACGGAAGCTTTAAAAATAAGGGTAAAGTTATTAAAGCCTACGAAGTATTAGGGATTAAAAGGAAAGTTGGTATTACGTATACAGTTTAGCGATAAGGCCTGGTCGAAAAAGGATACGTCTTAATCGTTAAAGCCTTGATAAAAGCGACGAATAGGACAGGCAAAGGATGGGTTAAGTTCTTACCTAAGATGGTCTTCGCCGATAATACCATTATGAAAAGTTATGGCCTTAGCCTTTATAAATTGCTATACGGATAGAAAGCGCTTTTACCGATCGAAATAACCCTGCCGATATGGAGAATTATAACTTAAAACCTAGATACGCCGAAAAAAGATTTGATTACGTAAAAAATTCGGCTTTTAAAAAGGAAAGTTGAAAATATGGCCAAAGTTACCAAAATGATTACTAAGTAGCGTTATAAAGTAGTTAAACTGGCAAATAAAAGGGATAAAAACAAAATAAAAAGTAAACTTTTAAAAATGGACGACCTGGTATTATTATATAATACGTTACGACATATAAATATGTTTAAAAATATAAAATTAAAGTACCGTTAAACTGGCCCGTATTTAATTAATAATACTATTAATTTAAATATTTATTATTTAAAAGAAATTAATAAAACGAAATTGTAAAATATTTTTCTTATTAATAAATTAAAGCAATTTGTAAAAAATAAAAAAGGATATTAAAAGCCGATTAATTTATAAAAAAAAGATTAAACGAAATTATTTATTAATTAAAGCAACGATACGATATTAAATATTTCGGATATTACGAATATTAAGTTACTAAAAAATTAACAACTTAAAGCTTTAAAACTTATAAAAACAAATATTAAAGTATAAATATTAAATAACCGACTTAAAGATTATGCAATTATGGACGATAGCGATACGATAAAAACGATACGATTAAAAAAACGGAAAAAATTAACGCGATTAATTACGAAAAACTAAAATATAATAATTCCCTTAAATTTCCTTACCGTCCCGCTTACCGATACCTTATATAATAACCATTATGTTTTATTTATAATTAATACGTTCCGTTATATTCGTTCGGAACCGGGGATTAATAATATATTTTTTTATTTTGCTTTAAAGTTAATTTTTATCGTATATCTTAATAATAAAACAAATTTTTGTACGAATATCTTTTTTAATTTATAGCGATCGTAAGAAATTAACTTTAAATACCTTAAACCGTTCGTTCCGGAAAATATAATTATATTTTTCGATAAACCCGATATAATTATTATAAGCCTTATTAAAAAAGTTAAAAATTAACTAATACCTAAAAAATAAGTATATTCCGTATTAATCAAAATATTCGAATATTATATATCGTTTTTCGTAAAGTTCGTAAAGTATTAAGTTAAATATATCGAATATTTAAATAAACAAACCAATAACGTATTTAAAATCTTTAGTAAAGGCAGTTATAAAGTAACTTAAAAAATTAACCCGATAAATATCGACGTATACTAAATAAATTATTAAATCTTTTATTAACTGAAAATACTTAATTATATTAAATTAAGCATTTACTGCCGTTTAAAAATTTTTATTTTCGATTTGCTATTATAAGTATTAACTTATAACTAAATTACCGATAACGTTAATAAACATAACTCCGAACATTTATATTAATTAGCGGATTTTATTTACGATATTATAAAAAAAATTAAATATTTACTTCGATATGTTTAAAAATAACGTAATATATAACGTTATTATTATTTTAAAATTTAATTATGTCCTAATTATTATCGAGATAAATACGACGAAAACGTAACGTTCTGATATTAATGTATGGTTTAAAAACCCGATCAATAACCCGAGAACTTATTCGACGTATTGGGATTGTCGAAACCGTTAATGAAAACCTGGCGAATAAATTGTTATTAAGTATCGGCAGGTTAATGGGAACAGGTATAAGCGTTACTGATTGCCGACTACCGACTATCTGTTTAACGATACCAAAAATTGAGCTAGACTTTAAAAGTATTTTAGCTATTTTTGTTAATAATAGTATATAATATATCGGCTAAAGTTTTAAAAATAGTAGATTATTTATAACCGGTATTTTTAATAGTAAAATGTTTTAATTAAGACTTATGTTACGGAATTTATACTGGAAGGTAAAGGTAAAGTTAAAAATGGGTACTTGACGATATATAAGATTTTATAATTTGCGAACATTATTAGGATTATATAAAGGTTTTAAATCCCGAATATTGCCTAAAAGTTTATCGATACGACGGGTTGATAACTTGGAAAATATGGACGAATTTAATATTGCCAAAATTTTACGACGATAATCAAAAATTCGGTTTAACTTTTTGATATTAACTTGAATTTTAAGGTCGACAGGCTTCTTAATACCAGAATCTAAAAGTTTATTACTTGGATTAAATTTCTTTTTAATAAACGATTTTTTTATAATAAAAACAAAATTACTTAAATCTATATTTCCGCGAAAACCTTAGAAACTGCGTAAATTTAATAACTAACGAAAGTTTATAATAATATTAATCGGTACAATAAAAATAAATATATATATGTTTAAATATATATTAAGTTTAAAAGAAAAAGTTAAAGTAATATTACAGAAAAAATATAAAAAAAATGTAAATACGAAAAACGAATGCATATACTTAATTAAAGAAAGCGACGACGAAAACATTTACTTATATAACTTTAAATGAAAATTTCTGGGATTTTCTCGGCGTATACGTTTTATCTACAAAAATTCGGTATATAAACCTTAAATGCATTTAATTAGTTAAACGTATAAGTTACTAGCAAATTTTAGCAAATTCTTGCATTTATACGATAATTACATTTTAATACTTACAAAACATTTATATTAATATATTTATATATATATATATATATTATATATTATTTCCAGTTATTATTATTATCCTTAAATTACTTAATACCATACCTAAATATATTGATTAATATATCCTTAGTTATTATGTCGTAATTTAAAAAATGTATTATGCAAAATAAGGGCGAAAACTTCAAAAAATTAAATACTTCGGATTTTGGAAAATTTATACGATTAGTTAATATATCCGTATAAAAAAACGATAATATAATATAATTCCTTAAAAAGATATATAACAATAATTCCACCTTTTATCCTTTAAAAAAAGTTGCACCGTAAATTCGTTTTAATCGGCTTATTTCCATATATTTAAAGGATATTAATAATTAACGTCCATAAAAAAGCATTAACCCATTACCGTATTAATTAATAGAATCGTAATATAACGAAATAACTAAATATCTTTAACAAATTATTATAATCGTTTAAAACAAAACTTACTTACGTTTTACGAATGTTATTGCCCTTATCCAGATAATCGCCCAGGATGCACCTTTAAGAATTATTACTGTTATCTTAAAAGCTGGACGAATAATCTTATATGGTAAGTCCAGACCATTACCTAATGAAATCCAGGAGGCGATTAGTAACAATAATTCGAAATATATATGGTCTGTCGCCCAAACCAAAGTCCCAACTGCTAAAGGTCCAATAGGGCATTGGATTAATATGTTACACGACCGATCAAAGCGTCTGCTGCTGATATTCGATACTTATGCTACCGAGAATCGTGCCTAGTTGCTACTTCAGCTGTACCGAAAAGCGTGGGGAAAATCAGGACTGGATAATCCGCCTGCCCGTGTGGTGATCGTCAAGATGCCCACCTAAACCAGACACTATACTTGCGGACTGTGGATTGCCTATGTCTTCTATATTATCTGCCGCGACCCTGCAAAATGGGAAAACCAAATCATGACCGCAACGAAAGGATTTGGCCAGACGTCGAGGACGAAGTCCTAAGTTAAGAATAATGGAGGACAAGCCGCGCAAGCGTTAATTAGATTGATCAATAGGTTTCATGTATAGTCTATGGCGTTAGGAGTTGGTTGCGTTATGTTTTCATTTGTTTTTCAAAATGGATTAAGGATAATCTCATCTCGAAAAAGGAGGGTTGAAATGGTGCAGGGTGCCGGGCTAGGGAGGCATGGCTTGGCTGATTAGTTAGTTAGCTCCACATATGTATTTCTAGGAGCTCTTTCCGCCGAGCGCAACCCCGAAACCTGTTTATCACCGTTTATCGTTCATCTACACACGTATTTATGTTTTCTAAAGTCTGGTTCAACACGGACCCAAATACAGAGTTTTTGTTTGCCTTCATTACCGCTGCACTCGGCTATTCTATCGTGACCCGTCCATCAAAGATGCTCTGATCGGAACTGAGTCTCCCTGTCCCAATTCAGTATAACGGATTTCCATGGAAATTTTTAACGAATTGCTCTTATTAATTTCGAAAGATGTAGATTTTGCTATAATATAACAGCTGGTTTTTAGGTTGTCCATCCAATTGTTACACCTCTTTTTGCTCTTCCTTATTATAAAAATTTCGGAATTTCGTCAAAAGTTTTAAAGTAAGTTACTTCAGTATTTTACACAACCGTAAGGTACCGTCCTTAATCTGTTGTATGTCAGATAATCAGACCAATTGCTAGCTCATACCATTGAGCCACGAACCCCTTGTCGGGTCGTATCAGCGACTTGTTGTTGTACACACGCTCTTATCAGGATTTATGGGGTCCTGTCTAGCCTGTCTTGGCTGTAGGGGGCTGTATTCTCACATTGTAACACTTGCATTCGACGTTTCGGAACCTTAAAATCGTAATCTCCTTTGCAACTTAAGATATCTGCTTAAATATTTTCTTTTCCTTTAATATAATAGATTTGGAAGTTATACTTCGACACGAAAATTATCTAAGTTTCGTAACGTCTATTTAATTCTTAAGTCGTTATAAACCGGGTAAGGTTCTTATAATCTAAGTAAATATTAAAAGGCTTTTTAGTTCTATTAAAAAAAAGTTCATATTTTTTAAAAACGTTAATAATTATTAACAGCTTCTTGTCGTAGATCTTATATCTAAGTTCTGCGTCTCGTAAGGCCTTGAAATAATAAGCCACTAGGTACTACTTCCTATTATCTTTTTATTGCTTTAAAACTGCGCCTAAGGCATAATTTAAAGCGTCTATTTTCAGGCGTTTCCTTTTATCGGCGTTGGGCAATCTCATTATTAGCGCTCTAATAATCTCGTCTTTAAATAGCTAAAAAACTTCCTTAACTTCCTTTGGAAATTCGAATTCCTTTTTAATATATTCCTTAATAGTAAGTTTCGTTAATGGTTTAACAATATCTTTATATCCCTTAATCAGGTTACGTACGTAACCCGTAAATCTTAAGATCTGCCGGATATCGGTAACAGTTACCTTATTAAAAATGGGCCAATTCTTAATTACTTCTAACTTAAAATCCTAAACTTAAATTTAACCGGAAGTAAAGGTAAATCTTAAATAATCTAGTTTTTGCGTATGCCATATACTTTTAGCGGAATTAATTCGGATATTTGCTTTATGTAAAGCTTTAAAAATCTGGAAAATATACTTTTTATATTTTTCTAGCGTTTCGGAATAATAAGGATGGTATCGAGGTAAATAAAGGTATACTTATTTAGGAATTTCCTGAATATGGTTATAATTAAGCGTTGAAAACTAGTAAAAACGTTAATAAGTTTTAAAAGCATTACTCGACATTCGTAATACCTATATATCGTTCGAAAAGCAATTTTTTACTTTTTTCCTTTTACTATTTTAATGCAGTAATACCTGTTTCGAAAGTTTAAAGCGGTAAATTATTTAACTTTACTTACGTTTTCCCTTAAGATATTTATTAAATTTAAAAGATAACCGTTTTTAATAATAATATCGTTTAGCTGTCGGTAATCGACCACGCGTCGATAAACCGGATTTTTATCTTGGTCGATTTTCTGCTTGCCGTTTTAATTTTAAGTACCATAAATATAAGGTAACCTGCGGGAAATTCGGATAATTAAATATAACTTCTTTTTAAATTTAACTGGATGCTTTTTTATAAAGCCTTTACTTTTTTTGGATTTATATAGTAAATTTTATAAAGTTTAAAGTAATGTCCTTTTTTAATAAATATATAATGGTTTTATTATCCGTATATAAGCAGTTCGTAATTTTCTTTATTTTTAAAAAGTTGTTCGAATCGTTAATATTTTAAAGGTATAGTACTAGCAAAATTTAATACCTTAGCTTTTCGGATTATATAACAGATTTCTTTAAACCTTTTTTTAAAAAAAGTTAATTTATAATTTCCAAAAAATTGGCAAATTTTCCAGTTAATTAACGGGTTACTGGAATTAAGTTACGGCATTCCCAAAATAATATTATAACCTGAAATGTCGGCGATATCCAACGTAAAATGCTTTTCATACCTTTAAATTTATATTAAAAATTTTTGTTTTTTTTTAAAAAAAAATTCGTCCGTTATAGTATTAGAAAAATCTTTTATTAATTATCCGTAATTTGTAAAACTTTAACTTGTACCTTTAAGGAATATAATATTTTTTAGTTACCGCTAGCGAAATAAAGTTGCTTTTTGCTTTAAAATTAATTATAGCTTTAAATGTTTGGCTTTAATACCGAATAAGAATTTCGATCTAATTTCGTAATCCTTTTTTTGCTTTACATTAAGTCTTAATTCGTAAAGTTTTTCGATACCTTAATTTCGAAAGCCTTTGCCGTTTTTTAATTTCGTAATTTTGTTCGTTAAAAAGCGTTTTTATTCGCGAACCTTTTTAACTACGTATTTGGTATATTTATCGTTTATGCAAATATACCACTTTCGTTAACCAATTTAGTATTTTACTTTAATAATTTTTACCTTTAACGTTTAAAAAAGCTTTCGATTCGAAGTTAAGATTTTTGTAAAGTTTGCTCCTATATTTAAAGGTTCATATATTAAGTATAACATAAAGATATAATATAAGCAACCTTAAGTAATAATTTTTCGGCTTTAATCCGAATCGGGGTATAAATAATAAGATCGAAAGTATTCGGGCCATCGGAGAATTTCGATATATCTATAGTTATTATCGGGTTTTGTAAAGGTTTCTTCGTTCCAACCGGGCTAATAATCGTTATCGTTGCAGGCCGAAAAATGGAAAAGTTCGTACTTATTAACAAAATCCTATTTAAGGATTTCGATTTTAAAATATACCGTCCGTTTTAAGGGTTCGTTAAATTTAAGGGTTTTCTGCCCGTAATTGTTAAATTCTAGGCGTATCTGGCAATATTCGTAACGTATTTCGCATTTTTGCATATCCAAATAATATTCGCATTTTAGCTTTATAACTACCCTAAAGGCTGGTTATCCGGGATAATACTTGCAGGCTTTAGCTATTTGATTTTGGCAAATCGGGTAACGTTCGTACTTTGGGTCGCTGTTTGGTTTACAATAGGTCGTCGCGATGGTATATTCCTGTTAAAAAAAGGTAAAACTAATTTCCTTTTTTTTTCGCTTTTACTATTTATTTCTTATTCGGCCGTTCGGGCTTTTTTTTTTAAAAAAAAAATCTCTTTTTTCTTAAAGTTTTTTTTTTTTAGCTAAAGAACGACATTTATTTTTGTAATAACCTTTTTTACCATAATTAAAGCATTTAACATTCGATTTATCCTTTTTAAACTCCCTAAAAATAATATTCGCTTTTTTTTAGGTTTTGTCCTTATTTTTGCTTTTTTGGAACTTACTGCTAAAGCTTCGATCGTCTTTTTTTCTGTCGAATCTCTTTTTCTTTAAGTACTTTTCAAAGGTATATCGATCGGCAATAATAGCTTTATTAATATAATCTTAAAAAAGGCTAATTTTAAGCACTTTATATATTTCATCCTTAACTTGTAATTTTAAGCCGTTATAAAAGGGATAAAATAATACGCTTTCTGGAAAATTTAAAACTGATATAAAGCAATTAAACTTAATCGCATATTTAACTACTAACTTAGTTTACTAAAAAAAAAAGTGCAACTGTTCGACCGTATATTGTTCTTTATTAAAGTTTTTAAATAAAGTTCGCATTTTTTTTAAAAAAAATGTTCATAATTACCGAAAACATAATTAATTAAGTCGGAAAATTAATTAAGGTAATTTATAAAGTAATCGTTTATAATAAGTTCGAAGCATAAAAAAACTTTTCCGGCAAGCAGCTAAAAAATTACCATTATTTTTTAATAATTCTCCGTCAAAAAATTTTCATAAAACTTAAAGTAAAATTTAGCCTAAACCAAAAACCCTTTTATATCTATAATTCCATTATAAAGTTTTGGAAAAGTTAACTTATAACTTTTAACTTTTGGCATCTTATAATAAGCAAAAAGTGGAACAGTATTTTTACGGGATTAATTCGCGCCAAATAAAGGCAATATCGAAAACCTTTGCAGTCGAGCAAGTTTAACATTTTCTCTTTTTACCGCCTGAAGTTCAGTTATTAAGGTACGCAGCTTGTCGTTAATCATAAGTTCTTTTTCTTTGCTTTTCGGGCTATCGGATTCCTTTCCTTCCTTTTTCGGTTCGTTTTCTTAAACCTTAATAATTTCCTTAGGAACTGGGGAAAGTTGTTACAGAAAAAAAGAAGGTTTTTCTTAAACCGAATAATAAAGGGAATTATATTATCGATTAAAGAAAGAACTTTTTTAATAAAAGGTAAGATGTTTTAATCCAAATATTAATCGCTTGCTAATAAAAGCAATCGAGTATATCGTTTATCTTCTAAATGCCATTTTATAATATCGTCTTTATTAAATTCAGAAAAGCTTATATCCAACTGGGCCTTAAACTATTCGTCGGCTATTAATTAAAAAACTATCAAAATATAACGAACCTGTTATACAATTACCTGGAAATATGATTAATATCCGAAAGAGATTTTTGATTTGCAGGTAATAATAAAGCAAAAAATAATTTAATAATCTATTCGTTAAAGAAATTTGCGGATTTTTCCTTTAATCGAAAAACGTTACCTTTAATTAAAGGTTTAAATTAATAACTAAAAAGCGAAACTAAGTAAGTGCTATTTATAAGGAAACATGGAAGTTTTATATATCCTTTTCTTTCAGTATAACTTCCGTTTAGTTTCTGTAATATCTTTATAATATCTTTGTGGTATCTCTGTAGTATCTTTGTAATGTCTTTGTGGTGTCTCTGTAGGCTCCGCAGAGACCATTCTTGGCATCGAAGTTTACCCGACCCGAAGTTATTCTCCCTTTTGGTTTCCCGCAAACAACGGAAGATCTTAATCCGTAATACTTAGTTAGTATATTAATTAATATATCACTCGTAAATATATAATTTACCTTAATTATATCCCTTTTTACAGTTTTTCGTAACCAGTAATTATATATATATATATATATATCAATTTCGTTTGTAATAGAGCAACATCGGCGTTAATAAGTCGTATCGTTTATTAATTATCATAACGTCCCACACCACCGAACGAGACATGTCAGCTAGCAGGAGGTACGCTAGCACTCATATACGATAAGATTCCTTCTGATCGGAACATATATGTTCCGTGGCTAGACTACTTCAAAGATCAGTACGCGTTACGAAAGTGCACGTAATTAGCTAACTTAATACAACATATTTATTATTTCCTAGATCTAATAATTAAAAGTTTTATTTGCTTAATTCGCGTTATTTATTAATTAATCAGCTGTTACTAAAACGATATAGGCCGTACATTAGTAGCAATTATCTATATGCTTTATTAGCCATAATGGCGGCCGGACCGTCGACGTCCGCAGTTATCTATAGTAGTCCTAAGGATTGGAACAAATTCAAGGACGAATTTAAAACTAAAGCTAAGAGATATAATCTATAGGACTATATTAATCCTGATTAAAAGTTTTTATGGCCTGTTAAACTTATAGCGCCCGTTATTATCTTTTATCCAAAGAGACGAGTTCGCTAGACGACGTGAGCAATTAATGCATTTTCCGAAAAAACCCTGTAAGTCGAAGAAGTCGATTATACGGGCTATCCGATAAATGTCTTCGAAATAACGACCGAAGGCAGATAAACTTATAATTAAAACTTTGCGATTTATATCTACCTAAACTGAAAATACAAATTCTTCCGAAAAAATTCCAACGAACTTATAAAATAGATTTTGAATAACGTTTCCTTATCGACAAAGAAACTCTTAAGCCTAAATAACGACCTTAAGGGCTAATACGCCAAATTGCAATAATCCGGAAAGGTTTACGACAGCCGATTACTTATAAATATCAAAAGCAAATACAAAAAACGATTAAAGCAAACTTTAAAGGCCGTTAAAAGTTTTAATAAATATATAGTTAAATGGTAAGAAATTATGGCCTAAAGCTGGCGCTACGGGGTTCCCGAAATAACCATGCTAGTTATCTGGACGAATTAGTTATATATAACAGTAACGCCGATTATGCCTAGTTGGTCGAATTTATTTATACTTTTTAAGCGAGATAATATCGAAAAAGATACGATTAATTACTTAGAAGTTAGGGCTAATCTTTTAAACTATTAAACTATAACGAATTTACAACAGTTAGCAAAAAACGTTAAAGTAATATTCCCGATCTTCTATAAAACTTTAGCAAACCTTTTTAATTAAAATGATTCTAATTAGAAAAAAACCAAAAATATTAACAATCAGCTACGTAATAAAAACCTTTAGGAAAAGGCCGAAACGAAATAATCATAAAATTTTCAAACGAGCCGATATAATAACAGCAATAAATAAAAGGCGCTAAAAGTTAAACATATAAAAGATTCGGTACAAAACGTATTTAAACTCTGCGTATACGTTATCCTAATATTATTACGCGTTCTCTAATAAAGTTTTAATAAAGTTTAAATCTAATAAAAAGATTTCAACATTGGTTCAGAATCGAATTACTTCCAATTAATCCTTAAAAAAATTAATCTATTATTGATAACTATAAAGAAGCTAATTATCTAGAAAATAGATCAACTCCTAAAGGAAATAAAACGAATACTAGCGTCCTTCTTAACTTTTGATTAACGCAAGGCAATAAACGCCGCGTTTTACCGCTTAAGAAATTCGGCTATTCTGGACTTAGGGGTTACGATTTACACTTTTAACGTAATTAGCAAGTTCCTAAATTATAAGCTAACGATCTAAGGCGACAGTATATATATAAGGAATAGTTTCGTCTCGATTAAAAAATATAAAAAAGTAAATATATTGCTTTAAAGCCTTAAAGGCCTAAAAGCGTTACGTTTATATAACGTAGCCCATTATACGGATTTCGCATACAACTTAGTATTTTTCTAGCAGCTTCGAAAACAAAATATTAATAAAACAATTAAGGAATTAACAGTTTTATTCGAAATAAATATAATCAAATAATTATTACGTTAACAAACAAATTTAATCAGTTCGTTATCGAAGATATTAACGCAACAGCTACTTATATAACTCTTACATCTTATAAAGGAAATATTAATTCATATACAGCGAAACTCCTGCGAATCGGTAACGGTATAATCTGGCACTTAAAACTAGAATATCTAGAGCCTAAAGTAATCGCTTAGATACAGTCTTATATAAGGAAACTACGCTTAAAAGGTTTTATAACAGTCGAATATTAAGAATATAATAAGGCGAAGACCAAAAGGCAAATACGCCGTAAGCCGAAGGAAAAAGCCTTCCGATCAGAACAGCAAAGCGTTATCGACTTTATAAATTTCGAAGAAAATCTTAAAGAATATAAATACGTTATGTTTGCGACCGACAGGTACTTAAGCTTTATCTAAAATATTTACTTCAAAAATCGAGACCAAGATATACTAGTTATAGCGTTCCGATACTTTCTAAAAGTTTTAAAAAACCAGGACAAGGTCTTTTTATAGGTATTTGAATACGATAACGAAATTTTAAAAAAATTACCAGCTTCGAAATATGCTTCAGTCGCCTCTTGTTAAGATCAAACTTAAGTCTTTAGCACTGCATACCCAGGCCTAGAACGGAGGTGTAAAACGTTTAAGGGGTATAATTTTTTTTAAAAACCCCCCGATTACGATACGAAATAATGCTAAGTTATCTTCGTTTTTAATCGTATACATCCTTACAACAGCAGGATATCTATATAACCGTACCCTCAAATACGCATTTTTTAGCAAAACCTATACGAGATTCACTATATTTACTTAGCGTACAAAAACGGCGCTGCAATATTTAATCGAAAGCTTTAACAGGCCTACCTGCGAATATATGGCTATATAGTCTATGTTATAACAGCTGCCGCTATAAAGAAAAAGCAAAAATTCTAGAAACTAAATCGTAAGGCATAAATTGGGTTTCTCGTCGGTTATCGATTTACGAACATTTACGAAATCTAAAACCCGTTAATTAATAAAGTTATTACCATTCGAAACGTATAGTTTAACGAAAAAGCCACCTTTTTAAACGATATTAAAACCTTAGAAAGTAACCATTTATACGTTATAAAAAAAGCCATAAAAGTTACTGCGATAAATATAATTACTTATTTAAGGCTTAGGCTACCCAAATATACAAAAAAAAAAAAAAAAAAAAAAAAAAAAAAAAAAAAAAAAAAAAAAAAAAAGACAAAAACCTAAACGGAACAATTTAGTTATTGGTTAGATAAAAATGATAATTCTAAAATAATACAGGCGTACGAAGCGTATGAAATAAGGAAAAGCAAACCTATTTATATGGAATTAATTCCCGTTATACGACCGTTACGTTCGAACTACTTCTGTCTTTTAGTCTATTATTTCTATTAACGTTTACTTTGATAACTGCTACGATCATTACGCGAGCGGAAATTAGAAAAGTAACTTTAAGTTTTTATCGTTTTGTTTAACGTAGAGTAACGGTAAAAAAACTAAAATACCTTACGAATTATAAACGTAAGCTTCCCGTACGTTTCGCGTCGGAAAAACAGTTATCGGTCTAATTATAAAATATAAAAAGCCGCGTTTAACGCAAAACGATTAGCTTACTTTATTAGTACGATCGATAATCCGCCGGTAAACTGCAAAATTTTAAAAAAATTAATTACTCGAAGTACGCGTTATTTTAATCGGAAAAGTTTCGATACGAAAATAAATAAAATCCCTAAGTCGCAAAACCGGATACATAGGCGCGCGATTTACTACTACCGCTGTAAGGCTATAAAAAAATAAGTATATACCTGTTAAAAAAGTTATTTCGTAAGGCCGAAAAGGTTTATTTGTAAAGCTATAAGGAAATATAATCTTGGAAGGTCGTTAATTAATTATTTGCTAAAGGAAAATAAATCTTAAGATATATATAGGTATATATTTATAAATACGATAAGTAGAACTAGTTGTAAAAACGTAAGACACGTTTCGTTATACGAAACGATTAATAACTAAAAAATACTTATAGTAATATAACGTCTCACACCATTAAACGGCTCAAACTATTAAACGGCTCGTTTCTTGGCACCTCGCAACAACAAATTCAAATTGTTCAACCACAACACATCAAGTCAACCCAAATTAACCGTATACTCTTTCGCTAACCGCGCCTACAGCTTCTAGATAAGTGCACGCGTTATATCAAAGCTTGTTGCGGACGCCATGTTGCTATTCCTTTCTCCTAACCTATATGCAACCGACTACCTTTAGCAGCTATTGGCAGCAAGTCTTTACTACGACCTTTCTGCCGGCCAAAAGAATTTGTTCATCTTATATAGCAAGTATTCCTCTTTATTAGAAACGTTTGTTTTAATCATTTAATTACGTAAGTATCAAGTTGTTGCCAGATTAAGCCCGACGTGCCTTGCCATACGCGCTGCCATACGCGCTGCCACACGCCCTGCCACACGCCCTGCCACACGCCCCGCCACACACCGACGCGCCCCGCGAACGCCCCGCGAACGCCCCGCGAACGCCCCGCAACGCGAATTCTAATACGCCTTCCAACACGTTTCCCGACGTATATCTTCAACGTATAACAACCGGACAAGAAATGCTCGCGTATTTGGGTTAAGGACTTAGTTAATAATCGTTTTTTTTTTTTTGTCGGTCGGTTTTAATACTCGCGAAATAGAGGTAATATTAGCTTGGACGCGTTGGAGGGTAATCGGTCGCACGCGGATTAGAAGTAAAAAATGGTAATATAACGTCTGCAACAAGCCTTGATATAATGCGTGCACTTATCTAGAAGCTATAGACGCGGTCAGCGAAAGAGTATACGATTAATTTGGGTTGACTTGATGTGTTGTGGTTGTGTCAGCTAGCAGGGGGTGCGTTAGCATCCCATATACGGAAAGGCTCCCTCTGATCGGAAGATATATGCTCCGTGGCTAGATTACTTCAAAGATCAGTACGCGTTGCTAGATTGCACACAACTAGCGAATTAATACAACACATCTAATATCCCCTATATCTAACAATTAAAAGTTTTATTCGCTTAATTCGTATTATTTATCAATTAATCAGCTGTTGCTGAGACGATATAGGCTGTACATCAGTAGCAATTATCTATATGCTTTATTAGCTATAATGGCGACCGTACCGTCGACGTCCGCAGTTATCTATACCGGTCCTAAAAACTGGAACAAATTTAAGGACGAATTTAAGATTAAAGCCAAAGGATATAACCTATAGGACTATATTAATTTTAATCAAAACGTTCCATGGCTTATTAAACTTACAGCATCCGTTATTGCCTCTTATCCAAAAAGATAAATTCGTTCTTAAACGCGAATTAACACCTCGACTATTATAACCTTATCCTTATCCTTATCTTCCGAAAAAACTACCGAAAAAATCGATTATACGAATTATCTAATAAATACCTTCGAAATAACAACCGAAAGCAAACAAGCTTATAATTAGAACTTTATGACCTATACTTACCTAAACTGAAAATACGAAACCTTCCGAAAGAACTTTAACGAACTTATAAAATAAGTTTTTAATAACGTTTCCCTATCGATTAAGCAAATCTGTTTAAGCCCAAATAACGACTTTAAGGGCTAATACGTTAAATTGCAACAATCAAAAAAGGTTTACGATAGCCGATTACTTATAAACACTAAACGCGAATACGAAAAACGATTAAAGCAAGCCCCGAAAGCTACTAAAAAATTCGATAAATAAATAGCGAAATAATAAGAAATTATGGCTCAAAGCTAACGTTACGGGGTTCCCGAAATAACTATGTTAATTATCTAAACGAATCAGTTATATGCAGCAGTAACGCCGATTATACCTAATTAATCGAATTTATTTATGCTTTTTAAGCAGGATAATATCGAAAAAAAAAACGATTAATTACTTAAAGATTAAAGCTAACCTTTTAAATTATTAAACTATAACGAATTTATAGCAGTTAACAAAAAACGTTAAAGTAACGTTCTTAACCTTTTATATAGTTTTAATAAACCTTTTTAATTAAAACTATCTTAATTAAGAAAAAACTAAAGATATTAATAATTAATTACGTAATAAAACTTTTGGCAAAAAGCCGAAACGAAGCAGTTCTGGAAATTCCCAAGCGAACCGAAACAGCAGCAGTAATAAGCGGAAGCGCCAAAAGTTAAACGTATAAAGAATTCGGTACAAAACGTACTTAAACTTTAGATATACGTTATTTTAATGCTATTACGCGTTCTTTAACAAAGTTCTAGTAAAGTTTAAGCCCAATAAGGAAGTTTTAATATTAGTTTAAAATCGAATTATTTCCGATTAATCCTTAAAGGAAAAAATTAACCGTTTGTCGAAAATTATGGAAAAATTAATTATTTAAAAGATAAATTAATTTTTAAAAAAAGTAAAATAAATATTAACGTACTTTTTAATTTTTAATTAACGTAATGCAATAAGCGTTGCATTTTACCCTTTAAAAAATTCGGCTATTTTAAATTTAAAGTTTATTATATATATCTTTAACTTAATTAACAGGTTCCTAAATTATAAAATAACGATCTAAGGCGACGGGGTGTACGTAAGGAACAGTTTCGTCCCGATTAAAGGATATCAAAAAATTAATATATTACTTTAAAGCTTTAAAGGCTTTAAAGCGTTATATTTATATAACGTAACCTATTGCGAGAATTTCGTATGTAACCTAATATTTTTCCGGTAGTTCCGAAAAAAGGGATATTAATAGGATAACCGGAGAACTAAGAACTTTATTCGAAATAAGTATAATGAGGTAATTATTACGTTAATAGATAAGTTTAATCAGTTCGTTATCGAAGGTATTAACGTAATAACTACTTATGTAACCTTCGTAACTTATAAACGAAACGTTAATTTATATATAGCAAAATTCCTACGAATCGGTAACGGTACGATATGGCACCTAAGATTAAGATATCCAGGGTTCGAGGTAATCGTCCAGTTACAATTCTATATAAAAAAAGTCCGTTTAAAGGGTTTTATAATAATCGAATACCAAGCATGTAGTAAGGCGAAAGCCAAAAAGCAAATACGCCGCAAGCCGAAGGAAAAAGCTTTCCGATTAGGATAACGAATCGTTATCGACTTTACAAATTTCGAAGAAAACCCTAAAAGGTATAAATACGTTATGTTTACGACCGATAAATACTTAGGTTTTATTTAAGATATTTACTTAAAAAATCGAAAGCAAAATATATTAATTATAACGTTCCGATATTTTTTAAAAGTTTTAACGAACCAAAACAAAATTTTTCTTTAAATGTTCGAATGCGATAACGAAATTTTAAAAAATTACCAGCTTTAAGATATGCTCCAGTCGCTTCCTTTCAGTATTAGACTTAAGCCCTTAATATTATATATCTAAGTTCAAAACGGGAATGCAAAGCGTTTAAAGGGTATAATTAAGGAAAAAGCGATTAGGATACGAAATAGCGTTAAGTTACCTTCGTTTTTAATCGTATATATTTTTAAAGCGGCAATATATTTATATAACCGTATTTCCAAATACGTATTTTTTTGGCAAAGCTTATATAAGGTTTATTATATTTACCTGGTATATAAGGACGGCGTTGCAGTATTTAATCGGAAGCTTTAGTAGGCTTACTTACGAATATATAGCTGTATAGCTTATATTATAATAACTGCTGCTATAAAAAAAGAATAAAGATTTTAAAAGCTGAACCTTAAGGCATAAATTAGGTTTTTCGTCGGTTACCGATTTACGAATATTTACGAAATTTGGAACTTATTAATTAATAAGGTTATCGCCATTCGAAATATATTATTTACCGAAAAGGTTATCTTTTTAAATAATATTAAAAACTTAAAAAATGATTTTTTGTACGTTACAGAAAAAAAGTTACAAAAGTTACTGCGATAGATAAAATTACTTAATTAAGATTTACGCTATTTAAATATATAAATATATAAAAAAAAAGGAAAATTTAAACGGAATAATTTAGTTACCGGTTAAATATAAAGGGTAACTTTAAAGTAATACAGGCGTATAAAACGTACGAAATAGGGAAGAATAAGTTTACTTACATAAAATTAATTACCTTTATACGATTATTATAGTCGAATTATTTCCGTTTTTTAGCCTTTTATTTTTATTAACGTTCGCTTTAATAATTATTACGATTAATGCGTTAACGGAAGTAATAAAGGTAATTTTAAGTTTTTATCGTTTTGTTTAACTTAAAGTAACGGTAAAAAACGAAAATACTTTACGAATTATAAACATAAACTTTTTATACGTTCCGCGTCGAAAAGATAATTATCGATACGATTACAAAGTATAAAAAACCGCGTTTAACGTAAAACGATTAACTTATTTTGTTAATACGATTAATAATCGGCCGATAAGTTGCGCAAATTTAGGGAAAATAATTATCCCGAAATACGCGTTACCTTAATCGGAAAAGTTTCGATACGAAGATATATAAAATCCCTAAATCGCAAAACCGAATATATAAGCGCAATTTACCGTTACCGCCGTAAAGTTATAAAAAGTTAAATACATATCTGTTAAGGGAATTATTTCGTAAAACCGAAAAGGTTTATTTATAAAGTTATAAAAAAATGTAATTTTGGAAAGTTATTAATTAGTTTTCTATTAAAAGGAAATAAGTTTTAAAATATATTTAGGTATATATTTATAAGTTCGACAAATATAACTAGTTACAAAAATGCAAGATATGTTTCGTTATACGAAGCGATTAATAGCTGAAAAACGCTTATAGCAATATATACATATTTACTTTAGTTAAAAGGTTATTTAAAACCTTAATTATTATCGCGGTTAAATTCGACCTAAAACTTAAGCAGTATAACGCGGTAAATGCTTTCGTTAACGCCAATTTACTTTATAAAGTATATATAAAAGCATCTTTAAGATATTTATATCGTAATAAGATTTTTTTTAATTAGGAAAATATTATATAAATTAAAAAAGTTACTTTTATTCTGGCAGAAAGAATTTACTAAAATGCTTAAAAATTTGGGATTTAATCCCGTTTTTTATAAATCTTATTATTTTATTCGTTAAAAAATATTTTTTTTCTTTATAAACGATATCGTTACGGTATACCGTAAAAAAGATTAAGACCTCGTCGATTAGGTAATTTAGCAAATAAAGAAGCGATATATCTTTATAGGGGGCAAGGATTTATAATAATTTTTAAAGATCGACGTAATTAAAGATAAAATTAAAAAAAAATTAACTTTTATAATTTAATTTTATAAATAAGCTAGTTAGTTTAATCTTAAAAAAAGTTTAAATAACTTCTTAAATACGTTAATAACAAACGTTAAGTTACTGCCAAATTTTAATTTAACTTATTTAAGGTTTATTAATAAATACTAAAAAAAATCGGTTTTATTTTATATATAATAGTTAGTACGTAACCCGATATAACATTTACGGTATCCCAACTTGTTCGATTTAACTTAAACCTTAACGACGCGTATTATAAAGCTGTCGATCGGGTTATATTATACTTAATCGAGATTAAAATATTAGCATTAAAGTTCGGGAATAAAGATTCGTTAAATATTTAAAACGACGATTTTTTCGCGGATAATACGATCGATCGAAAAAACTTTTAAGCTTATATTATAAAGTTATTCCGAAAAGTAATAAAATAGTAAGCGAATAAGCAAAATAATAATTACTTTTATAATAAGAGCGGAATTATTATTTTTTACACAAGCTGCAAAAAAAAAACCCTTATTTAATTTTTAATTAATTAAAAATTTAAATTTTATCTTAAATACTAAATCGTTAAATATATAATGCAATAATCGATAAACTATTCGGCTTATTAACGCCGACGTCGCCCTATTACAAACAAAATTACGATATATGAATATATATAATTACTAATTACGAAAAACTGCAAAAAGGAACATAATTAAAGTGGATTATACGCTTACGGGCGACATATTAGCTAATGGATTAATTAAAACCCTGTTACGAAAACCTTTCAGGCATTTCAAAAAGCAGCTAAAATTAGTAAATATTACGGAAGCCCTCGATCGGCGAGGAATAACCTGCAAATAATTTCAAAGGAAGAATTGGCTGATCAAGAGGACTTAATCGCCGGAGGAGAGGTGGAATGGAACGCTGCGGATCTAGGAAGTGATGAAGTGTGACAGTCAACGCCGTAACTACGTCGAGGCGTTGAGGGGGTGTATCAGCTAGCAGGGGGTGCGTTAGCATCCCATATACGGAAAGGCTCCCTCTGATCGGAAGATATATGCTCCGTGGCTAGACTACTTCAAAGATCAGTACGCGTTGCTGGATTGCACACAACTAGCCAATTAATACAACACATCTGATGTCCCCTATATCTAACAGGTTGAGGAATTTGAATTTGTTGTTGCGAGGTGCCAAGAAACGAGCTGTTTAATAGTTTGAGCCGTTTAATGGTATAAGATGTTATACGTATTCATTCTAATTAAAAGGTTATTTAAAACCTTAATCGTTATTACGGCTAAATTCGACTTAAAGCTAAAGCAATATAATGCTATTAACGTCTTTGTTAACGCCCAGCTACCTTATAAAGTATATATAAAAACACTTTTAGGATAGTTATCCGTATCGTAATAAGTTTCTTTTAATTAAAAAGACGTTATATAAATTAAAAAAATTACTATTGCGTTAATAAAAAGAATTCACTGGAGTATTTAAAAATTTGAAACTTAGTCCCGTTTTTTATAAACCTTGTTATTTTATTTGTCAAAGAGTAAGTTACTTATTTTTTTTTTTTTTTTATAGACGATATTATTACGGCGTACCGCGAAAAAAATTAAAACCTCGTCGATCAGGTAATTTAGTAAATACGGGAACGATATACCTTTACAAAAAGTAAGAACTTACAATAATTTCTAAGGATTGAAATAATTAAAGACAAAGTTAAAAAAAATTAGCTTTTGTAATCTGACTTTATAAACAAACTAATTAACTTAATCTCAAAAAAAGTTTAAATAACTTTCTAAATATGCTAATAACGAATGTCGAACTACTACCAAATCTTAATATAGCTTATCCAGGGTTTGTCTACAAATAGCAAAAGAAAATTGGTTCTATCTTATATATAATAGTTAATACGTAACCTAATATAACTTTAACGGTATTCTGACTTGCTCGATTTAACCTGAACCCTAATAACGTGTATCATAAAGCTGCCGATCGAGTTATATTATACCTGATCGGGACCAAAATATTACCGTTATAGTTCGAGGGTCAGGATTCGTTAAATATCTAGAACGAGGTTTTTTTTTTTCGCGGATAATACGATTAATCTAAAAAGATTTTAAGCTCACGTTATAAAGCTATTTAAAAAAAAAAGAATAAAATAACAAGCGAATAAGCGAGATATAATGATTACATTTATAATAAAAGCGGAATTATTATCCTTTATATAAGTTGTAAAAAAAGCCTTATTTAAATTTTGATTAATTGAAAAACTAGAAATCACTTTAAATATAGGACCGTTAAATATGTAATACGATAACCGACAGATCATACAGCTTATTAACGCCGACGTCGCTCTATTACAGACGAAATTGCGGCATATAAATATATATAATTACTGGTTACGAAAAACCGTAAAAGAGGACATAATCAAAGTGGACTATACGCTTACGAGCGATATGTTAGCTAATGAATTAACAAAAGTTTTATTACGAAAACCTTTTAAGTATTTCAGAAAGCAGCTAGGATTAACAGATATTAGGGGAGCTTTCGATCGGCGGAGGAATATCTTACAAATAATTTTAAAGAAGAAATTAGCTAATTAAGAGGGTTTAATGGCAGAAGAAAAAATAAAATAAAACGCTGCGGCTTTAAAGAATAATAAAGTATAATGGTTAACGCCGTAACTACGTCGAGGCGTTAAGGAGGTGTGTCAGCTAGCAGGAGTTGCGCTAGCACCTATATACGATAAGATTTCTTCTGATCGGAACATATATATTTCGTAGCTAAACTACTTTAAAGATCAGTACGCCTTACGAAAGTACACGTAACTAGCCAACTTAATCCAACATATCTGATGTTCCTTATATCTGACAAGACACATCACCGAGCGAAACACTTTTTAACATCTCGTAACAACAAATTCAAATAATTCAACAACAATATAACGTCCCACACATATGAGCGCCACACACATATAAGCGCAACACTTTCTGGCACTTCTCAATAACAGGTCTAAATAACTCAACCACAACAAACCAAATTGATTCCAATTAATCGTATTATCTTGCGTCGATTATATCTATAGCTTCTGAACAAGTGCACGCATTATATCAAAGCTTGTTGCGGACGCCATATTGCCATTCCTTCCTGCTAACCCGCCCGCAACCGACTAACTTTAGCAGCTATTAGCAGCAATTCCTTGCCACAACCTTTCTGCTGGCTAAAAAACCTTGTTTATTCTATATAGCAAGTATTTATCTTTCTAAGAAACGTTTATTTTAATCATTTCATTACGTAGGTATCGAATTGTTGCGAAATCAAGCCCGATACGCCCTGCCATACGCTCCGCAAGACGCCCAGCGAGACGCCCCGCACGGACCCCCTAACATGCCCCCCAACGCGCTCTTAACGCGTTCTATAACACGTTCTCCGACGTATATCTTCAACGTATTAAAGCCGGACAAGAAATACTCGCGTATTTGGATTAAGGTCTCGGTCGAGAATAGTTATCTAATCGGTCGGCTTTGGGTCGTACGAAATAGGGAAAATATTAACTTGGACGCGTTGGGCGCTGGTCGGTTGGGCCGGGTTGGCAGGAAGGAATGGCAATATGGCGTCCGCAACAAGCTTTAATATAATGCGTGCACTTGTCTAGAAGCTGTAGATACGGTCGACGCAAGATAATACGATTAATTGGAATTAATTTAATGTGTTGTAGTTGAGTTATTTGGATTTGTTGTTGCGAAGTGCCAAAAAGTGTTGCGCTTATATATGTGTAGCGCTTATATATGTGGAACGTTATCGCATTAATTAAAATCAATAGGAGTTTTCTTCGCTAAACGTCTTTACAACTTTTTTACAAATACGGGCATTATGTCCGGGCTTACCGCAAACGTTACATTTCCGTTCCTTCGTCTTGACCCTTTTGCAACAACTTCTTCTAGTTGCTATTAGCTACATTTTTTCACCACCCCCTTCTTTTTGGGCCAGAAAAACTTATTTTTTTATATAGTAAGTATTTCTTCTTTTTAAAAACGTTTCTTTTTGATTTTCCGACGTTTATTTAAATATAATTTGTTTCGCGGAATTAAACTTTTTTTCTAAAAAAAAATTAACTTCGTACAAAAATAACAAGTTACTTTTTGTTAAAAAAACCAGCCGATTTAACAACTCTTAACGAATTATCTTAATAATTTTCAATCTTTCTTTACAAATAACGTCTTTACTTCGTTATTTTCTTACTATTCCTAAAGGTCTTTGCGGGCGAAGAACGAATGGAACCGGCGGAGGTTAACAGAGAAACGGTCGGCATAGGTATAATTAAAGGAAGTTCTAATTCGAAAAAAAAACGTTATTAAGATCGAATGGAACAAAACCAGCTTTAGCAAATCTAAATTTGATATTATCGGACGTTATAGCAATGTAAACCGCGTCGTAAAAGCTAACGAAAAAAAGCTTTTTTGGCAATATAAATATAGTAACGTCGTATTAGGTTTTCGATATACCACAAATAAGCGCGTTTTAAAATAAAAGACAAAATACGTTAAAAGATTAAAACCGATACAAAAAATACGCGGGTATATAAAACGTAATAACGTCGTAATTCGCGCAGTATTTTTCGAATTTTATCGAATAATAGCTTTTGTAGCCGTCAAAATTAAGGAAACGTTCCGAACTTTTCGTATACGTCCGAATATATTTGTTAAAATACTGGATTTTTTCGAAACTTAATTTAATTGTTATCTAGTTATTATTGCTTGATGTAATTTTTAATCGGTTGCTGGTAATAAATTATCGCGGTATCAAAACCTAAGACTTTTTTTTATAATAATAAATTACGATATAGCTTAACTTTAAAGATTAACAGTTTAGATAATTATAACCTGGTTTTTATTTTCTTATTACGCTTGTTTAAGTTTTTTACGTTTTTCAGTATTAGTAATTACTATCCTCGTTATTATAAGAAGCCTTATTAAAAATTTAGTTTCGTCGAAGTTGTAAATATCTTTTTTTACGATGCTATATTTTGCGATAGTAATCCGAATAAGCTCGAATTATTTGCGAAATATTTCTGGATTTCCGCGTAAAACTAGTTAATAATCGATCTTCCGATTTAAACGCGTTTGGGATTTTTTGGCCTTTTAACAAATCTCGACGCCCAGTTAATTCCAATGCGTTTTGCAACGCGTTTGATAAGCAATAGATTCGCTATATCTTTAACGTGCTAAAGCCGGACAGGAAACGCTTGCGTATTTAGATCGAGAATTCGGTCGACAATCGATTTTTTTTTCGGTCGGCGTCAATTTCTGCGAATTGGAGGCAGTATCGGTTCGGGCGTATCTACTAGTAGAACGGTGTTCTAAGGTAGAAGATGAGACTTCATAAATAGAACCAAGCTTTTTGTAACTAAGTTTCGGGCCTCGTTTTTTAGCTTGAATAGCTAGGTTTATTTTCGCTTCTTTTGTAAGGCGCTCCATATTATAATTATTGAGAAACGGGCAATTGACGATGTGTAGTTGGAATAGCTAAAAAAGTGTTTCGCCCAGTGGTGTGCCTTGCTCGGTGGTGTGGGACGTTATTATATATTTAACGGTTTTATATTTAAATCGACTTCTACTTTTTAAATTAATCGAATATTAAATAAAGCTTTTTTAGTAATTTCTGTAAAGATTAATAATGCTCTTTTTATTCTATAAATAATTATTATATTTTGCTTATTCGCCCGTTATTTTATTACTTTTTTAAATAACTTCACAATATAAATTTAAAAGCTTTTCGACCGATTGTACTATCTACTAAAAAAATATATACATTAAAAAAGGAAAAGAATTATAAGTAGTTAAGCATTAGATCGAAAATAACAACTGTATATAACAATTTCGATGAAGTTCTTTTGAATATAAGAAACTATTAGTTTATATGTAGATTTTAAAGAATTCAGATATTTCAGAAACTGTTGTAAAATAACTTTTTATTTGCAAAGTTTTTATTCGAATTCTTTCAGCTTAATGTGCTGTTATAATCTCCGTAATTAGACCCTTTAAGGCTCCTTATTTTTAGCGCATAACAAATTAACACTAAACCATTTGAGCGATAAAAGTTAATAATATAAAAAGAAATAACATACCCCACCACCGAGTCGCGCACACCACCGAGTCGCGCGGTTCTTCTGCCATTTCCACCACGCAACTTCAATCACTTATTTCTCAATATTACAACATAGAGCGGCTTACAAAAGCAGCTAGAATAAATCTAGCCGTTCAGGCGAAATAGAAAAACTCGCAACTTAGTTATAAACGGCTTTATATGATATATGAAATTTCCGAATCTACTTTAAGAAACCGAATTTACGGCAAACCTTTCCGAGCCGATACAGTTTCCAATTCGCGTAAATTGACGCCGACCGAAAAGAAATCTGTTGTCGACCGAACCCTTTACCTAGATACGCAAACGTTTCCTATCCGGCTTTACCATGTTAAAGATATGGCAAATTTATTATTTGCCCAACGCGTTATAAAACGTATTGGGTTTAACTGGGCGTCGAAATTTGTTAAACGGCAAAAAAAACTCCAGACGCGTTTAAATCGGAAGATCGATTATTAACGGGTTTTATTTGAAAATTCAAAATTATTTCGCAAATAGTTCGAGCTTATTCGGGCTATAATCGCGAAATACAGTATCGCAAAAAAGGATATTTACAACTTCGACGAAATTAAATTTTTGATAAAACTTTTTATAATAACGGGCAGAGTAATTACTAATGCCGAAAAACGTAAAAGATTTAAACAAGCATAATAAAGGAATAAAAAATAAGTTACAGTTATCTAAGCTGTTAATTTCTAAAGTTAAGTTATGCCGTTATTTATTATTATAACAGGAAAAAATTATCTTAAATCCTGATACCGCGATAATTTACCGCCAGCAAGCGATTAAAAAATCGCATTAAGTAATAATAGTTAAATAACAAATAAATTAAGTTTCGAATAAATCCAGCATTTTAACAAGCATATTCGGACGCGTAGGAAAAGTACGAAACGTTTTCTTATCTTCGACGGCCATAAAAATTACTATTCGATAAAATTCGAAACATATTACGCTAATAATAACATTATTACGCTTTATATATCCGCGCATTTTTCGTATCGGCTTTAACCTTTTAATGTATCTTATTTTTCTATTTTGAAACGCGTTTATTCGTAATATATCGAAAACTTAATACGATGCTATTATATCTACATTACTAAAAAAGATTTCCTCGCCGGCTTTTACAACGCGTTCCAAGCTGCCATAACATCCGATAACATCAAATTTAAATTCGCGAAAGTTGGTTTTGTTCCATTCGATCCTAATAACGTTTTTTTCGAATTGGAAATTCTTTCAATTATACCTACGCCGACCGTCTTCCCGCTAACTTTTCCCGGTTCCATTCGTTCCCCGCCTACGAAAACCCCTAGGAATATTAAAAAAATAACGCGGCAATTACGATATTTGCAAAAGAAAATTAGAAAACTAACAGGGCAGCTCGTTAACTAAAATAGTTAAATCGGTTTATATTTTAACCAACAGTCACTTATTAATTCTATACGAAAATGTTCTTTTTCGGGAAAAAGCTGTCTAATTACGCGAAACGATCACATTTTAAACAAACGTCGCATGACTAAAAACAAACGTTTTCAAAAAAAAAAAAAAAAAAAAAAAAAAAAAAAAAAAAAAAAAAAAAAAAAAAAA
>QJNY01000671.1:0-35393 GCA_004155945.1 Monosporascus sp. mg162
CGACTAGATAACTATTTTCGACCGAATCCTTAACCCAAATACGCGAGCATTTCTTGTCCGGCTTTAATACGTTGAAGATATACGTCGGAGAACGTGTTATAAGACGTGTTAGGAGCGTGTTAGAAGCGCGTTGGGGGCTTGGGGGGGGCATGGGGGGTCCGTGCGGGGCGTTTCGCGGGGCGTCTCGCGGGGCGTATGGCAGGGCGTATGGCAGGGCGTATCGGGCTTGATCTCGCAATAACTCGAGACCTACGCAATTATACGATTAGAACCGATGTTTCCCAGAAAGATGAATACTTGTTATATAGGATAAACAAGTTCTTTTAGCTAGCAGAAAGGTTATAGCAAAGAATGGCTGCTAACAGCTGCTGAAGTTGGGCGGTTGCGGGCGCGTTGGCAGGAAGAAATGGCAATATGGCGTCCGCAACAAGCCTTGATAATATACGTGCGCTTGGAAAGAAGCTTTAGATCCAGTTAGCAAAGAAGTATTCGATTGATTTGATTTGATTGGAGGTGTTGTGGTTGAGTTATTTAGGTGCGTTGCTGGGAAGTGCCAAAAAGTGTTTCGCTCATAGGTATGTTTCGCTCATATGTGTGGGACGTTAGAAATTTTTCAATTTCGTATTCCTTAATATTCTTTTAGATTTTTAAATTCGTTTTTAACGAGATATTCGTAAATGTTAGTTTAAGCAAAGGAATATAGAAAATAAGTTATATTTTTTATTATTTTAAGTAATAACAGTCGGTAATGAAGTGGAGTGGAGTACAGGAATGGGTGCAGCTATTGCCGTAGCAGCCACTGCAGCTGCTATTGCCAGCTACTGCAGCTGTTATTACCAGCCACTGCAGGTACTATCGCAGCTACAGTTTCTACCTACTTCTATTTGCTTCACCGCTGGGCATCTCGGCAAGCTACTGGGCTATAGCAGTAGGTCGGCGATGGTCTATGAATTGCTGACCTGACAACTTTTGTATGCAGTTTCATATAGCATAAAGGCTCCAGAGATAGGCAAGAAATCCCACTATTCCTCCCAAGTACTGACCCAAGATGTTCTGTGTAGAGCAACTTCGATGAGCCCTATCCTAATTCAGTAATTAGGTTTAGAAATAACTTTATTAATTTTAAATAAACTAACTAACGTACCACACCAATAAGCGAGACACACCATTAAGCGAAACACTTTTTTAGCTATTCCAACTACACATCTTTAATTACCCATTCCTTAACAATCATAACATGGAACGCCTTACAAAAAAAGCAAAAATAAACCTAACTTTTTAAGCTAAAAAACGAAAGCCGAAACTTAGTTATAAAAAGCTTAATTCTATTTATAAAGTCTCACATTTTTCCCTAGCATACCGTTTTAACGGTAAACGCGCCCGAGCTGATATTGCTTTTCTTTTACAGAAATTAACGCCGACCGAAGAAAAATCGATTATCGACCGAATCCTTAACCTAAATACGCAAACGTTTCCTATCCGGCTTTAATACGTTAAAAATATAGCCAATTTATTACTTGCTTAACGCGTTACGAACCGCGTCGGAATTAACTGGGCGTCGAAATTTGTTAAACGGCAAAAAAAACTCTAAACGCGTTTAAATCGGAAAATCGATGATTAACGGATCTTATTTAAAAATCCAAAATGATTTCGCAAGTAATTCGAGCTTATTCGGACTATAATCGCGAAATACGGCATCGCAGAAAAAGATATTTACAACTTCGACGAGATTGAATTCTTGATAAAACTTCTTATAGCAATAGGCATAGTAATTACCAATGCCGAAAAACGTAAAAAACCTAAATAAGCGTAATAAGGGAATAAAAAATAGGTTACAGTTATCCAAGCTGTTAATTTCCAAAGTTAGGCTATACCGCTATTTGTTATTATAACGGGGAAAAATTATCTTAAATCCTGGTACCGTAATAACTTACCGCCAGCAGCCGATTAAAAAATCGCATTAAGTAATAATAACTGGACAACAAATAAATTAAATCTCGAATAAATCCAGCATTTTAACAAACATATTCGGACGCGTACAAAAGGTTCGAAACGTTTCCTTATCCTCGACGGCCATGAAAGCTATTATTCGATAAAATTCGAAAAGTATTGCGCCAACAATAATATTATTACGCTTTATATACCCGCGCATTTTTCGCATCGGCTTTAATTTTTTGATGTATTTTGTTTTTTTGTTTTGAAACGCGCTTATTCGCGGTATATCGAAAACTTAATGCGACGCTATTATATTTATATTGCCAAAGAAAATTTCCTCGCCGGCTTCTACGACGCGTTCCAAGTTATTATGACGTCCGATAACATTAAATCTGGATTCGCGAAAGCTGGTTTTGTTCCATTCGATCCTAATAACGTTTTTTCCGAATTGGAGGTTCCTTTAATTGTGCCTACGCCGACCGTCTCCCTGCTAACCTTCGCCGGTTTTATTTTACCCCCTGCGAAAACCCCTAAAAATATCCGTAAAGCAACAAAATAAAGACGATACTTGCAAAGGAAAATTAAAAATTATTAAGGTAGCTTGCTAACGAAAATATTTAAATCGGTTAATCTTATAAACAAAGGTTATATATTGCTGTTACATAAAACCGTTTTTTTGCGGGAAAAAAACGTCTAATTGCGCGAAACAAATTACACCTTAAGCAAACGTCGCAGGACCAAAAACAAACGTCTTCAAAAAGGAGGAACACTTACTATACAAAAGGGACAAGCTTTTCTAGCCCAAAAAGAAAGGGGTAATAAAAAAATGCAGCTAACAGCAGCTGAAAGGGGTCGTCGCAAAAGGGTTGAAACGAAAGAACGGAAGTATAGCATCTGCAGCAAGCCCGGACATAATGCGCGTACTTGTGGCGAAGTTGTAGATACGTCTAGCGAAAAAGAATCCGATTAATTTAAATTAATGCGATGTGTTGTTGTTAAATTATTTGAATTTGTTGTTGCGAGGTGCCAAAAAGTGTTTCGCTTATTGGTGTGTTTCGCTTACTGGTGTGGCACGTTAAGCTTTTTATAATTAAGCTTAGTATTAAATCTTTTTATTTTAATTTAAAAAATATTCGAAATTGCGTTTTGCTTTTAGCGTAATAGGTAAACTTTATTTCCTTTCGACAAAATTCGTTATTTAATTCTTTTCTGATTATAATATCAATGCGGTTTTTGTTAAAGAATCCTAATTTATTTTATAAGCGGACTTATATTGTTTAGATTTTAAGGGTTATTGTTTTTATTCGGAAAGATTTTACGGTTAATTTTGAATCTTTATTGCATAACTATTTTAGTCGTTAAGTTTTGCTTTATATCCGTATACCTCTATATAAAAAGAAATACTTATATATTCATTAATAAATATATTATAAGTTATTTAAGCTCGGAGAAAAGATTTAACCTCATTATTCTGTCAGTAATTAATATAACTTTATAAGTATTATTTTAATATTTCATTTAAACGTTTTATTTATCTATTTATATGCAAGTAATATACCGGTAAAAATATAAGCTTAGCGCTTATTTATTTAAAAAAGCTAGCATTAAATTTTAATATAAAAAGCTTAACGTGTCAAATACGCATTCCGGATGAACAAGCATTCCGGATAGTTTTTGGCACCTCGTAATAACAAATTCAAATAACTTAACAACAATATATCGTATTAATTCAAATTAATCGGATTTTTCTTAGCTAAATATATTTACAACTTCTTTACAAGTACGCGTATTATGTCCGAGCTTGCCGTAGACGCCATACTTCCCTTTCTTAGTTTTAACCTTTTGCGATAACCCTTTCCAGTTACTGTTAGCTGCATTTCTTTACCACCTTTTTTGGGCCAGAAAAGTTTGTATTTTTTAAATAATAAGTATTCCTTTTTGTTAAAAACGTTTATTTTTGATTTTGAGACGATTGCTTAAGGTATAATTCGTTTCGCGTAACTGAACGGTTTCTTCCCAGAGAATAGCAGCTTTATACAACAGTAATATATAATCTTCTGTTATAAAATTAACCGATTGAAGTATTTTTATTAGCGAACTACCTTAATAATTTCTAATCTTTTTTTTTTTTTTTTGCAAATATCGTCCTAATTCTATTATTTTACGGATATTTTTAGGGATTTTCGTAAAGAGTAAAATGGAACCGGCGGAAGTTAGCGGGAAGACGGTCGGCGTAAGCATAATTAAAGGAACCTCCAATTCGGAAAAAACGTTATTAGAATCGAATTAAACAAGACCAACTTTTACGCATCCAGATTTGATGTTATCGGACGTTATAGCAGCATAAAACGTATCGTAAAAGCCGGCATGAAAATCTTCTTTGGTAATAAAAGTATAATAACGTTATATTAGGTTTTCGATATACCGCGAATAAGCACGTTTTAAAAGAGAAAAACAAGATATATTAAAAGATTAAAGCAGATAAGAAAAGTGCGCGGGTATATAAAGCGTAATAATGTTATTATTAGCGTAATATTTTTCGAATTTTATGGAACAGTAACTTTTATAACTATCCAAAATAAAGAAACGTTTCGAACTTTTCGTACGCGTTCGAATATACTTATTAAAATATTAAATTTATCCGAAATTTAATGTATCTATTATCCAGCTATTATTACTTAATGCGATGTTTCAAGCGGTTATTAATAACGAATTATTGCGGTATTAAAACCCAAATAAATTTTTCCCGTTATAAGACCAAATAACAGTATAGCTCAGCCTTGGAAATTAATGCCTTGGATAACCGTAACTTATTTTTTATTCCTTTTTTACCCTTATTTAAATGTTTTACGTCTTTCGGCATTGGTAATTACCATGCCCGTTATTATAAAAGGCCCTATCAAAAATCTAGTTTTGTTGAAGTTGTAAATATCCTTTTCTATAATGCCGTATTTCGCGATTATAGCCCGAATAAGTTCGAACTATTTGCGAAATACTTTTCAACTTTCGGCTAAAACCCGTTAATAATCGATTTTTTGATTTAAACGCGTTTAAAACTTTTGTTGCCGTTTAATAAAGTTCGTCGCCTATTTAACTCTAACGCGTTCTATAACGCATTAAGCATGCAGTATATTAGCTATATCTTTGACGTGCTAAAGCCGGACAAAAAACGCTTGCGTATTAAGGTTAAGGATACGGTCGATAATAGATTTTTTTTCAGTCGGCGTCAATTTTCGCAAATTGGCTATATAATCGCCTTAGAAAGGTATACCGGTATATCGCTTATGCAAAGTAAATCGGGGGGTTTTGTAAATAGAACTAAGTTTCGCATAACTAAGTTTCGGGTCTCGCTTTTTTAGCCTAAACGGCTAGGTTCATTTTCGCCGTTTTTGTAAGCCGCTCCGTGTTATTGGTGTTAAGAAATAGACAATTGAAGTTAGGTAATTAGAATGTGCAGAAAACTATCCGGAATGCTTATTTAAGACGTTATCTTTATTTAAAATAATTCTTTTTAATATTTTATACTTATCGAAATAATATCGGAGAAAGACGTAAACCAATGATTTTACCGTTATATTTTCTTTAAAAGATTAAAAGTACCTATATTTAGTAAGTTTATTAACGATTACATATGTACCAGCGTCTTAATCTCTAGTAAAGGGGTTTTGAATAGAGATAAACCGGTAATATAATCCCAAGCAATAATATTCCAAACTTTTTTAGGAATATTTATAGGCTGTAAAAGTCTATACGGCTTATATTAAGCTGCTTTTGCCTTATTGCAAATATTGCAATTTTTAATTACTTATTTAACAGTTCGTCGAAGTTAAAAAAAATCGAATTTTTCGTATAAGCGTTTCATAGGTTTAAAAATGCTTCAACGTTTATATAACAGATTTTCGTAAAATCTTTTAACAAATTACCTTTATTATTTTCGAAAGATATAAATTTTGCCATAGTATAACAGCTAGTTTTTAAGTTATCTATCCCATTATTATATCTTTTTTTGCTTTTCCTTATTATAAGAATTTCAAAATTTTGTTAAATATTTTAAAGTAAATTGCTTTAATACTTTATATAGCCGTAAATTACCGTCTTTAAATTGCTATAATATTTGCATTCGACCTTTCGGGATATTAAAGTCGTAATTTCCTGTGCGACATAAGATATCTGCTTAGATATTTTCTTTTCGCTGAATATAATAAATTAAAAAACTAAATTTCAATAAGAAAGTTATTTAAATTTCGTAACATTTACTTAGTTGTTAAGTCGTCATGAAACGGGTAAATTTTCTATAGGCTAAATAAATATCGAAAGACTTTTTTTAGTTTTATTAAAGGAATATTTTTATTTTTTAAAAGCGTTAAAGATTACTAGCAATCTTTTGTCGTGAATCTTGTTTTTAAGTTCTATACTTCGTAAAGCTTTAAAATAATAAGCCACTAAGTACAACTTTTTATATCTTTTTGTTATTCTAAAATTATACCTAGTGTATAATCTAAGGTATTTTGTTTTAGGCGTTTCCTTCTGTCGGCGTTGGGTAATTTTGTTATTAGCGCCTTAGTAATTTTATATTTAAATAGTTAAAAAGCTCTTTGAGCATTTTTTAAAAGTTTGAAATTCTTTCGTATATATTTTGAATAATAAGTTTCGTTAATAATTTAATAATATTTTTATATTCTTCAATTAGGTTACGTATATAATCCGCAAATCCTAAGATTTACTGTATGTTCGTAGCGGTTGCCTTATTAAGGCGAGGCTAATTTTTAATTGTGTCTAGTTTAGAGTTTTAAATTTGAATATAACTGGAAATAAAATCAAATCTTAAATAGTTTAGCTTTTACGTATACTTGTAAAGACTCGGTCTTAATTATCGTTGTTGATGAAGAAGTGTGAGAGTAGCTAGGTGACTACGTACATACAAATAGTGGGGCTGACGCGCCCACCCCGCCGTTGCTCTAGCACCTCCTACACCTAAATTCCTCAGCCACCATATATATCTCAACAATACTATATATTTTTAGCTGGGTTAATTCGGATGTTTGCTTTATTTCACGTTTTAAAAACCTGGAAAACTTGCTTCTTATGTTTCTTTAACGTTTCGAAACAGATGAAGATATCGTAGAGGTAGACAAAGATGTATTTATTTAGGAATTTCCTGAATATAGTTATAATTAAGCGTTAGAAACTGGCAGAGGCGTTAATAAGTTCTAAAAGCATTATTCAGTATTGGTAATACCCGTATATTGTTCGAAAGGCAATTCTCTATTTTTTTCTTTTGGCCAATCTAATACAGTAATAACGGTCTCGAAGGTTTAAGGCGGTGAATTATTTAGCTTCATTTGCGTTTTTTAAAGTATTTATTAAAGTTAAAGAGTAATTGTTTTTAATAATAATATGGTTTAGCTGCCGGTAATCGACTATGCGTCGATAAACTGGATGTTTATTTTGGTCGATTTCTTATTTGCCGTCCTTAATGTTGGCTACTATAAGTATAGAGTATTTTGTAAATGATTCGGATAGTTGAATGTAACCTTTTTTAGATTTAACTATATAGTTTTTTTATAAAGCCTTTACTTTTTCTAGATTTATATGTAACGAACCTGTTATACGTCTACCTAGAGGTATAAGCAGTATCCGAAATGGGTTCTTGATTTGCAGATAACAATAAAGCGAAGAATGATTCAGTAGTCTGTTCGTTAAAGAGATTTGCGGACTTTTCGTTTAATCGAAGAACGTTGCTTTTAATTGAAGACTTAGATTAATAGTTAAAGAGCGAAACTAAGTCGGTGCTATTTATAAAAAAAACCCATTCGTTATATATCCTTTTATTTTCTATAAGTATATCGTGGATTTGCTGGATCTGTGTGATCTCGTCCAGATTTACCAGATCCTCCAGATTATATCGAAATGCTAAAACACCTGTTTTCGGAATTTAACCGTAGGGTGTTTTTGCCCAGATAAGGGAAGCAAATGCTAATTCGTAACATTATTTCCTTTTTCTTAAAATTTTTGTCTTAAAGATAAAACGGTAGAAAACCTTCCGGGTGGAACTAGATTGCTTAAATCTTTTAAGCTAATTAATTATCATACTAGATCACGCGCAGAAGTAAAAAAGAAGACCTCGTCTGGACCAGTGAACTTCTAGAAACGATCGTACTAAGTTAATTAAAAAGTTTGGTACGAAAGCTTTTCTATATTTTAATTACGTTCGTTTCGATAAATTTAGTTGTTTTTAAGTAGTCGAATTCTCAAGTTGCAGCTGTTACATTCGTCGCCAGCTTTCTTCTTATGACGTTTTAATTCTGTATTCGTTAAAAGAAGTGGATGAAGTACGGTTTCGTTTAGAAAAAAAGCAGCGAAACTTTGAAAATAAATTTTTGGCTTATTAAGAGGCGGCGGAAAGAAAATTAAAGGAATTTATTATGAGATTAAAGCGCTTACGTTTTTAATAAAACCTTTTGAAGAAAAGAGCTTTAGAAATATTAAAAAAGGTTTAGAATTGGGTTAATTAAAAGAAAAAGAGAAAACGGAAAAAAAGTAACGCCGTATAGAAGCAGAATAAGTTTGGTTTGTTTCCGAAATTAATGCCATAACAGAGGTATCGTTTTATTTCGATTGGAACGCCGAAGGGCTAGATTTAAGTATTGGGCCGTTATCGCTTACGACTTTGGCTGTATTAGCGTCGGTCGGTTAGGATTTTGGCGGTAAAACGTTTTAACTAGGTTTTTAAGTGTTTTTTTCGTACAGGTAGTTCTTTTATTTAATCAAATACTGGACCTTGTTTTTAATTACCCTAAAGTCTAGTATTTGTTTAATTTTGTACTTGTCGTTATTCGTTTCGATTTCTAGACTGGTTTTTAATAAAACGTTTTTGGGTACGGTTTTAAGTAAAGAAATATGGAAAATAAGGTGTATTATTATAGTTTTAGGTAGTGACAGTCGGTAGTTAGTTTTAAAGATAACTTTAGCGGTTTTGAACGGACCAAGCCTTTTGAAATTAAGCTTATTACTGGGTCTTTTTATTTTGATTTGGGAAATGTTCGAAGTTACGTTTTATTTTTAGCGTAGCAAATATATTTTATTCCCTTTCGATAAAATTGGTCCTTTAATTCTCATCGTATTATAGTACCGGGTTATTTTTTGTTAAAGAAATCGTAATTTATTTTGTAGGCGGATTTATATTGTTTGGATTTTAGTTGCTATCGTTCTTATTTAAGAAGTTTTTGCAGTTAATTTTCGAGCTTTATTTAGCAACTGTTTTAGCCGTTAACCTTCTGCTTGGTAACTATATATCGCTGTATGGAGAGAAATACCTATATCTTCGTTAATAAAGGTATTATAAATTACTTAAGCCAGTAAAAAAAGTTAAACCCAGTTATTTTTGTCAGTAATTCATATAATTTTTTAAGTATTATTTTAATGTATAATTTAAACGTTTTATCTATCTATCTATTTATAGGTGGTATGCTGTAAAAAAAATCTAAGCTTGGTGCTTATCTGATTAAAGAAACCAATACCAAATTTTGATATGAAAAGTTTATCTTTGTTTAAGATAATTCTTTTTTGGTATTCCATATTTATCGAAGTAATATCGGATAAAGGCGTAAGCTAGTTGTTTTGCTGTTACGTTTCCTTTAAAAGGTAGGAAGTATTTATATTTGATAAGTTTATTAACGATTACCTATATTCTATCGTATTAAACCTTAATAACGGGATCTTTTAATAGGGGTAAACCGGTAATAAAATTCCAAATAATAATATTTTAAGCCTCTTTTGGAATATTTGTAAGTTGTAAAAATCTATAAGGCTTATATCGGGCTGCTTTTGCTTTATTACAGATATTGTAATTTTTAATTACCTGTTTAACAGTTCGTCGAAGTTTTGGAAAGTCGTATTTTTTTTGTAACCGTTTAATAGTTTTGAAGATGCTTTAATATCCGTATAACGAATTTTCGTCAAATCCTTTAACGAATTACTTTATTAATTGAGAAAAATGTAAATCTTGCCATAATATAATAGCTGGTTTTTAGGTTGTTTATTTAATTGTTACATTTTTTTGTTTATCCTTATTATAGGAATTTCGGAATTTCGTTAAAAGTTTTAGAGTAGGTTATTTTAGTATTTTACATAACCGTAAGGTGCCGTTTTTAGTCTGTTATAATATTTGCCTTCGACGTTTCTGAACCTTAAAGTCGTAATTTCCTTTATAACTTAAAATATTTACTTGGATATTGTCTTTTTTTTTAGTATAGTAAATTTGGAAATTGTATTTGATAAGTAAATTATTTGAGTTTCGTGGCGTTTGTTTAGCTTTTAAGTCGTTATGAACCGGGTAAGGTTTTTGTAGTTTAAGTAAATATCGAAAAACCTTTTGGTTCCGTTAAGGAAAAATTCTTATTCTTTAAAAGCGTTGATAATTGCTAACAGCTTTTTGTCGTAGATTTTGTATCGGAATTTTGCGTTTTAAAAAGCCTTAGAATAATAAGTTACTGGGTACCATTTCTTATTATTTTTTTATTACTCCAAAACTGCGTTTAGGGCAAAATTTAAGGTATTAGTTTTTAGCCGTTTTCTTTTGTCGGCGTTGGGTAACTTTATTATTGGTGTTTTAGTAATCTTGTTTTCAAGTAATTGAAAAGTTTTCTTAACTTTTTTTGGAAATTTAAACTTTTTTCCGATATATTTTTTGATGGTAAGTTTCGTTAATAGTTTAATAATATTTCCATATCCCTGGATTAGGTTACGTACATAATCCGTAAATCCTAAAATCTGCCTGTAACGGTTGCCTTATTTAAGATGGGCCAGTTTTTGATTACTTTTAATTTGAAATTTTAGATTTAAATTTAACCGGTGGTAAAGGTAAATCCTAAATAGTTTAAGTTTTGCGTATGTTATATACTTTTAGCTAGGTTGATTCGAATATTCGCTCTATTTCGAGCTTTAAGAATTTAGAAAATATGCCTTTTATGTTCTTTTAGGGTTTCGGAATAAATGAGTATGTCGTAGAGGTAAACAAAGATATATTTATCTAGGAATTTTTTAAGTATGGTTATAATTAGGCTTTGGAAATTGGCAGGGGCCTTAGTAAGTTCCAACAGCATTATTCGGTATTCGTAATGCCCGTATATTATTCGAAAGGCAGTTTTTTTAATTTTTTTTTCCTTTTGTTATTTTGATACGGTAATAACCGTTTCGAAGATTTAAGGCAGTAAACTATTTGGCTTTACTTGCGTTTTCCCTTAAGGTATTTATTAAGGTTAAGAAATATCCGTTTTTAACGGTAATATCGTTTAGTTGTCGATAACCGATTACGCGCCGATAAACTGGGTTTCGTTTTAGTCGATTTTCTGCTTGTTATTTTTGATTTTGGGTATTATAAGTATAGGGTAACTTACGGGGGATTCGGATGGCTAAATATAACTTTTTTTAGGTTTAATTAAATACTTTTCTATAAGGATTTTACTTCTTTTGAATTTATGTAGTAAATTTTGTAAAGCTTAGGTAATATCCTTTTTAATAGGTATGCGATAGTCCTATTGTCCGTATGGAAGCAGTTCGTATTTTTTTCTGTTTTTGAAAAGTTGTTCGAATCGTTAATATTCTGGGGGTATTATACTGTTAAAGTTTGATACTTTAGCTTTTCGGATAATGTAGCAAACATTTTGGATCCTTTTTTAATAAGAGTTAATTGGTGGTTTCAAGAAAGCTGGCGAGTTTTCCAGTTAATTAATAGATTGCTGGAATTAAGCTATGGTATTCCCAGAATAATATCATCACTTAAAATATTTGCGATATTTAACGTAAAATACTTTTAGTACTCTTGGATTTATATTAGGAGTTTTTCGGGTTTTTTGAGGATTTGCTTAATATCGTACTAGGAAAGATTTTTATTAACTATCCGTAATTTGTGAGATTTTAACTTATACCTTCAAGAAATGTAATGTTTTTCGGTTACAGTTGGCGAAATGAAGTTGTCTTTTGCCTTAAAGTTAATTATGGCTTTAAAAATTTGGCTTTAGTACTAAAAAGTAATCTTGATTTGGTTTCGAAAATCTTTTTTGCTTCGTATAAGGTTTTAGTTCGCATAGCTTTTCGATGCCTTAATTTCGAGGGCCTTTGTCGTTTTTTAACTTCGTGGTTTTGTTTGCTAAAAGGCGTTTTTATTCGTGGGCTTTTTTAACTGCGTATATGGTATATTCATTGTCTATATAGGTATACCATTTTCGTTGGCTAATTTAGCATTTTATTTTAATGATTTTTACCTTTAACGTTTGAAAAGGTTTTCGATTTAGGGTTAAAATTTCTACAGGGTTTGCTTTTATATCTAGAGATTTATATATTAAGTATAGCATAAGGGTATAGTATAAATAACCTTAAATAATAGCTTTTCGGTTTTGATCCGAATCGGGGTGTAAATAGCAAGATCGATGGTATTCGGGTTATCGGGAAATTTCGATGCATCTGCAGTCGTTATTAGATTTTGTAAGGGTTTTTTCGTTCTAACCGGGTTAATAATCGTTAATTTTTTTTTAGCTCGAAGGTGAATTGGATAATTGTTATCGTTGTAGGCCGAGAAATGGAGGAGATTGTACCTATTAACAGAGCTCTGTTTAGGGGTTTCGGTTTTGAGGTATATTGCCCGTTCTGGGAGTTTGCTGGATTTAAGGATTTTTTGCCTGTAATTGTTAAGTTCTGGGCGTAATTGGCTATATTCGTTGTATATTTTGCATTTTTGTATATTTAAATGATATTCGTATTTTAGCTTTATGGTTAACCTGGAGGCTGGTTATCCGGGATGATACTTACAGGTTTTGGCTGTTTGATTTTGGCAAATCGGGTAACGCTTGTACTTTGGGTCGCCGCTTGGTTTATAGTGGGTCGTTGTAATGGTATATTCCTGCTGGAAAGAGGTAGAATTAAAACTTTCTTTTTCGCTTTTATTATCTGTTTTTTATTCTGCCGTTCGGGCTTTTTTTTTAAAAAAAAAAATCCTTTTTTTGAAGTTCCGTTTGGCTAGAGAATGATATTCGTTTTTGTAGTGGCTTTTTTTGCTATAGTTGAAGCATTTAATATTCGATTTTTTTATAGGTTTTTTTTTTGAAGTGGTATTCGTTTTTTTAGGGGGTTTGTTTTTGTTTTCTTTTTTTTGGGACTTGCTATTAAAGTTTTGATCGTTTTTTTTTTTTTTCTGTTGGACCTTTTTTTCTTTAGGTACCTGTTAAAGGTACGTCTGTCGACAATAATAGCCTTGTTAGTACAGTTCTAGCAAGGACTTATTTTAGGTACTTTATATATTTCGTCCTTAATTTGTGATTTTAGCTTATCGTAGTAAGGGTAAAATAAGGCATTTTTCGGTAGGTGGAAGGTTGCTGTAAGGCGATTGAATTTCGTCGTGTATTTAGCCGTTGATTTTGTCTGCAAGAGAAGGTACAGTTTTTTAACGGCATTTTGCTATTTGTTTGAGTTTTTAATTAAGGTTTGTATTCGTTTTTTAAGTGTTCGTAGTTATTGAAGATGTAATCGGTAAGGTCGGATGATTCGTTAAGGTAATTTTCGAGGTAATTTTTTACAATTGGCTGAAATTATTGAAGAACTTTTTTTGTGAGCAGCTGGGAGATGGTTAATATTTTTTGATAATTTTTTTTTTTTAGGGAGCTTTCGAAAAACTTGAGGTGAAGTTTGGCTTGAATTAAGAATCCTTTTATATCTGTGGTACCGTCGTAGGGTTTTAGAACGGTTGCTTTATAGCTTTTGACTTTTGGCATTTTATTATAGGCAGGAGGTGGAATCGTGTTTTTGCTGGATTGATTCGCGCTAAATAAAGGTAATGTCGAAGATTTTTGCTGTCGAGCGAGTTTGGCGTTTTCCTTTTTTACCGCCTGGAGTTTAGTTATTAAGATGCGTAATTTGTCATTAATCGTAAGTTTCTTTTTTGTTGCCTTTCGGGCTGTCGGATTTCTTTTTTCTTTTTTTTTTTTTCCAGTTCGTTTTTTTGGATCTCATTAGTTTTCTTACGAGCCGAGGAGGATTATTGCTGAGAACAAGATTTTCCATGAAACCGAATATTAACGGGGGTTATGTTGTCGATTAAAGAAAGAACTTTTTCAATAAGGGGTAAGATATTTTAATCCAGTTATTAATCCCTTGTTAGTAAGGTCGATTAAGTATATCGTTTGTTTTTTGAACGCCGTTTTGTAATATTATTTTTACTGGGTTTACAAGAACTTATACTTAATTAGGCCTTAAATTATTTGTCGGTTATTAATTAAGGAGCTATCAAAATATAACGAACCTGTTATACATTTACCTGGAGGTATAAATAATATCCGAAATAGATTTTTGATTTGCAGATAACAATAAGGCGAAAAATAATTTTGTAGTTGTTAGTTAAAGAGCTTTGCAAACTTTTCCTTTAATCGAAAAACGTTGCCTTTCATTAAAGACTTAGAGTAATAGCTAAAGAGCAAAATTAAGTAGGTGTTATTTCTAGGAGAAACCTAATTGTTATATATCTTTTTGTTTTTTATGGGTATATCGTAAATCTGCTAGATTTGTGTGATCTGGTCCAGATCCTCCAGATCCTTCAGATTATATCGAAATACTAAGATACTTGCTTCCGGAATTTAACCGTAGGATGTCCTTGCCCAGATAAGGGAAGCAGGTTCTGATTCGTAACATTATATAGTAAATTTGTAAAGCTTAGAGTAATATTTTTTAATAGGTATACGATAATCTTATGATTTAAAAAGTCGTTCAAAACGCTAATATTTTGCGAGTATCGTATTGGCAGAAATTAATATTCTGGATTTTTCGAATAATATAATGAACTTTTTATTTACTTTTTTAAGCGAATCTAATTCGTAGTTTTAAAAAAGCTGGCAAGTTTTTATTTAATTAGCGGATTACTAGAATTAAGTTATGGCATTCCTAAGACAATATTATAATCTGAAATGTCGGCGAAATTTAATATAAATCGTTTTTAATGCCTTTAAATTTATACTGAGAGTTATTCGGTTTCTTTAAGAATTTGTCCGTTATCGTACTTTGTAAATAGTAAGGTATAGTTGTTATATAGGTATAGGAATTTGCGTAAATCTGGTAATAATTTGTACGTTCAACTAATTAAGTGTATATAAGGCTAATATATCGAATTTTAGCAAATAAAACGTATACGCCGAGAAAATCCCAGATAATTTTATCCGAAGTTATATAAAAAGGTACGGTCGTCGTCGCTTTCTTCAATTATATATATATATATTTGTCTTCGTAGCTATGTTTCTTCTGCAACTTTTTTGTAATATTATTTTAACTTTTCTCTTTACATTATATTTATTTTAGCTTAATATATACCCAAATATACAAACCGCTTTTATTGCATTAATTAATACCATTAACGTGCTATACTACTAAACGGTCTAAACTATTAAGCGGGCCACTTTTGCACACATTCTAATTACTTATCTTTAATTGCCTATTTCTTAACTCCCATAATATGGAACGACTTATTAAATAAGGAAGAATAAACCTAGCTATTTAGGTTAAAAAACGAAATCCGAAACTTAATTATGCGAAACTTAGTTTATATATAAAGTTGCTTTATCGATTTTGAAGTCCCAATATCGCGGTAAATGCATCCGAACCGATATTATCCTTTTTTTGCAGAAATTGACGGCAACCGAAGAAAAGTCGATTGTCGACCAAATCCTTGACTTAGATACGCGAGCGTTTCTTGTCCGGCTTTAGCATGTTGAAGATATGGCAAATCTATTACTTGTTTAACGTATTGCAAAACGCGTTGGAGTTAATTGGGCGTCGAGATTTATTAGACGGCAAAAAAAATTCCAAACGCATTTAAATCGGAAGATCGATTATTAACGGATTTTACCAAGAATCTAGAAACATTTCGCAAATAATTCGAGTTTGTTCGAGTTATAATCGGGAAATACGGTATTACAGAAGAGGATATTTACAACTTCGACGAGACTGAATTTTTAATAAGGTTTTTTATAGCAACGAGTATAGTAATTACTAATGCTAAAAGACGTAAAAAACCTAAACAAACGCAATAAGGTAATAAAAAATAAGTTATAGTTATCCAGGTTATTAATTTCCAAGGTTAAGTTATGTTGTTATTAGTTATTATGGCGGGGAAAAATTATCTTAAGTTCTAGTACCGCGATAATCCATTGCTAGCAGCCGATTAAAAAATCGCATTAAGTAATAATGGCTGGATACCAAATAAATTAGGATTCGAATAGATCTAGTATTTTGACAAACATACTTAGACGCGTAGGAAGGGTTTGAAACGTTTTCTTATTTTCGACGGCCACGAAAGCCATTATTCGATAGAATTCGAAAAATAATGCGTTAATAATAATATTATTACGTTTTATATGCCCGCGTATTTTTCGCATCGGCTTTAATTTCTTGATGTATTTTATTTTTCCGGTTTGAAACCCGTCTATTTGCGGTATATCGAAGATTTAATGCGACGTTATTATACTTATATTACTAAAGAAATTTTTGTTTCGCCGGCTTTTACGACGCGTTCCAAGCTGCTATAACGTCCGATAATATCAAATCTGGATTCGCAAAAGCTGGTTTTGTTTTATTCGATCCTAATAACGTTCTTTCCGAATTGAAGACTTTTCCAGTTATGCCTACGCCGACCTTCTTCCCGTTAACTTCCGCTGGTTCTATTTTACCCTCCGCGAAAACCCTTAGAAATATCCGTAAAGCAATAAAATAAGGACGATATTTATTAAGAAAGATTAGAAATTATTAAGGTAGTTCGTTAACAAAATTTTTTAAGTCGGTTAGTTTTATAATAAAAGGTTATATGTTACTGTTATATAAAGCCGCTCTTTTCCAGAAAGAAAACGTTTAATTATGCGAAACGAATTATATCTTAAGCAAACGTTACTGGACTAAAAATGAACGTTTTTAAAAAGGAGGAATATTTACTATATAAAAAAGGATAGGTTTTTCTAGCCAAAAAAAAGGGGATGGTAAAAAAATGCAGCTAATAGCAGCTGAAAGAGGTCGTTGTAAAAGGGTTAAAACCAAGGAACGAAAGTGTAGCGTTTGTGGTAGGCCTGGACATAATGCGCGTATTTATGTAGAAGTTGTAGATACGTTTAGCGAAAAAGAGTCTAATTGATTTTGATTAATGTAATATGTTGTTGTTGAGTTATTTGAATTTGTTGTTGCGAAGTGCTAAGAAATGGACCGTTTAATGGTGTAATACGTTATAGGTTCTCGTTAATTATTAAATTTACGTAATCCTTACGGTTTTTGCAGAAGTATAAATCTAAATAATTTTGTCCGTCTTATAAAAAATCGTTTATTAAAAAGAAATCCGACCAGGTAACAAGCCGTTAAATCCTGGTACTAGAAAGCTTATCAATCCTAAGATTTAAGCAAATATCGATAAATTAAACCAGATCTTTAATTAATGTCGTAAAATTTTAGCGGCGTTAAATTCGTCTATATTTTCTAAGCTACTAACCCGCTGTATAAATAAGCTTTTAAATAATATTCGGGATTTAAAGCTTTTATAAAATTCTAATGATATTCGCAGATATTAAAATCTAATATATCTTTATATACCTATTCTTAACTTTAGCCTCATTTTCTAGTATAAATTCCGTAATATAGGCCTTAATTAAAACATAACGTCTCAGAAAAGCGAGGGAGCCAGACAAGCGAGCGAGCCAAGTTTTTCAAATTTGCAACCTCCCAACTTTAATTATTAATTTTTTAATACTACAACATAGAACGCCTTATAAAAAAAAGCCAGGATAAACTTAGCTATCTAGGCTGAAAAACGAAACCAAAAACATAGCTTTAGAAAGTTACATTTTATATATGATGTCCCCGAATCTATTTTGAAAGCCCGATATTCCGATCGACGCGCCCGAATCGATATTGTCTTTAATTCGCGAAGATTATCACCGACTAGAAAGAAATCTATTGTCGACCGAATCCTTAACTTAAATACGGGAGCGGTATTTATCCGGCTGTGATACGTTAAAAATATAGCGAATTTACTGTTTGCCTAATACGTTATAATACGTGTCGGGATTAAATAGGCGTCGAACTTTGTTAGACGGTAAAAAAAAAATTTAGACGCGTTTAAATCGGAAGATCGATTATTAACGGGTCCTGTACGAAAATTCAGAAATATTTCGCCAATGGTTCGAATTTGTTCCAGCTATTATCGCAAAATACGGTATCGTAAAAGAGAATATTTACAACTTCGACGAAATTAAATTTTTTAATAAAACTTTTTATAATAAAGAGCATAGTAATTATTGATGCCGAAAAAACGTGGAAAACTTAGATAAACGCATTACGGGAATAAAAACTAAGTTATAGTTATTCAAGTTATTAATTTTCAAAGTTAAACTATATCATTATTTGTTATTATAACGGGAAAAACTTACTTTAGGTCCTGGTACCGCGATAATCTATTACCAGCAGCCGATTAAAAATCGCATTAAGTAATAATAGCTAAACAATAAATAAATTAGGTTTCGAATAAACCTAGCATTTTGACAAATCCATTCGGACGCGCACGAAGTATTCGAAACGTTTCCTTATCCTCAACGGCTATGAAAGTTATTATTCGATAGAATTCGAAAAATACTGCGCCAATAATAATATTATTACGCTTTATATGCCCGCGTATTTTTCGTATCGGCTTTAACCTTTTAATATATTTTGTTTTTCTATTTTAAAACGCGCTTATTTCCAGTATATCGAAAACTTAATACGACGCCATCATACTTACATTACCAAAAAAAGATTTTCTTGCCGGCTTTTACGATACGTTTTAAGCTGCCATAATGTCTAATAATATTAAATCTGGATTCGTAAAAGTTAATTTTGTTTTATTCGATCTTAATAACGTTCTTTCCGAACTAAAGGTTCTTCCAGTTGTACTTACGCCGACCGTCTTCCCGTTAACCTCCGCCGGTTTTATTCGTTTCCTGTCCGCGAAGGTTTTTAGGAATATTAAAGAAATAACGAAACAAAGACGTTATTTACAACCAAAAAAAGAAATTAATAAGGTAACTCTTTAAAACAAAAAATATCTAAATCGGTTAATCTTTTAATTAAAAGTAACCTATTACTTCTGTACGAAAATATTTTCTTTGGAAAAAAGCTGCCTAATTGCACGAAACGAATTACATTTTAAGTAAACGTCGTAGAATTAAAAATAAACGTCTTTAAGAAAAAGAAACATTTATTATACAAAAGGGACAAGCTTTTTTTGCCCAAAAAAAGGGTGTGGTGAAAAAATTAAGCTAACAGCAGCTGGAAAGGGTCGTCGTAAGTTGCCTCACTAAAATCAGGCCCCATTTTTGAGGTTGGGGCTGCGCCTGCGGCGCAGCCGTAGCTAGCGCTTTTGATCAAGAAGTAGCTGCAAGGGTTGGATGTATCAACTAAACCTCTTTAAGAAAAGTCTCCACAGAAATAACAAAACCTCAAAAATAGGGCCTAATAGCAAGTTGTGATTTTTTGGCCTTAATTGCAGCAGTCCTATACAAATTCGTAAAAATCATCATTATCAGCTTTCGCAGTATACACTAATTACGAAGTTGCTATCGTTATAACCTACATAACTTAACGCAAAATTAAAATTTTTATCTTTTAATATTATTCCGATCCTAATTACAGTAAGGCGAAAAGCGCTATAAAAAAATGGCCGAAAATCTCAATTGCAGCATGTCGCAACCCGCTACCCCCCCTTAACCAGTACGACAATAACACAACTTTATAAGCCAAAATAATAATATACAAGGCTTAAAATCGTCTACGACAAACCCCGAAACATATTTTCTTCCTAATTAGCCAAATACGCGCGATATACTGGAAGGTTTAAGGTAAATACCCCAAACCTTCGAGGACCTAACCCTTTAAAGCGAAGCATTTATCTTTATCTAATGGCTTTACCAGTTTCTTACTGACATAAACGTAATTAACCTATATGCCAACGTTAAATATACGGCCGACAACGTTACGGAAACTTTACGCCGTCGGTTTGTTCGCTTTATATTAAGCGTTATATTTAGCGGGCAAGGCCGTATTTTACGGAAAAAACAAATAAATACGGTATATAATCTAGTTTTCGGAAAGCTTAATATCCTTTTCGTTATTAAGATAAGTTTTGGAAAGTTCTTAATTATTTAAACCTTTTCTTTAATAACCGACCTAATTACTATTTAAGTCCTACCTTTAATTAAGTTAGCCGAAAAATAACGAATTTCTGCATTAATAATACTATATTTTACTCCTATCCTAATATTCGCGGAAACGAAAAAGTTCGATTTATAAATATTCGAACGCATAATTACCGGATAGCATAACCATATCATTTTTAATCCTAAATAGTTATCAAACGATTAATTCTAAATTGCCATATTAAATCTTATCTTCGAACGGCGATATAACTTAATTACTATTAACGAAACATATCTATTATCGGAATGGAAAAGCTTCCGGCCTAAATATATTAATATCCGCAACCTACGTTTTATTTTCCCTATTTACGTACATTAGTTTGCGTATACGGCAACCGCCAGCAGTAATACAAAAAAAAAGATTACAAAATATAAAAGCTTTAATAAAGCTAAAGGTTTAACTAGATATAATTATAAAGTAAAAGTCCGGCATTTTAATATTAATCGCCCCGAAATCGATATTACTATCTGTTCTATATCTAAAGGTTAACGTTCGAATTAAACGTATTTAGGTTTTCTGCTAACTAATATAACCGAATTATTAATTAATATCCCCCAAATTTAACTTAATAAGTTACGGACTATTATTAAAACCATTATTTATATTAATAGTTAAGCGAAAATTATAAATATCCGAAATTACTTAATCAAGATTATAATAACTCGGGGGTATTTGTCGAAGGTTATAAAAAAAGTTATTAAGTTTTATAGCTTCGAAATACCTTATGGAAACCAGGTTTACGTATATAACAAATTAAAAATGCCTAATAGTCCTATCCGTATCGTAATATCCACCGTCGTTTTTGGATTAAATATAAATATCTCGGATATTAATCGAATAATATAATAGAAAATACCGAAAAGCTTTTTAATAAAAAACTTATAACAGCAATTTAGTCGAACGGTTCGTAATTATAAGCGATTAAATATAACTACCCATAAATAAGCTATATTATTTGCATTTTATTAAGCATTCGACAAGTATAAAATTAAACCGTTTATTACAAAACTGGTTAAAATAATAAAGAAAATCCAAGCCCGGCAAGCAAAAAACCGTACTACCTATCAGAATATAGAGGTCGTAATAGAAATTAACGTCGCGGATTCGGATAGTAAGGAAAACGATAAGTTATCTGTCGTAAATAATCCGGATTAAGACGAAACAATCGTCAAATCCCAATTTTATCCTTCGGCTAGTTAAAATATTACCCGAATTATCCGTAAACTTCTTAAATAAAATTATTTTAATCTACGGAACAAAATAAAAATAAAGCCTTATTAACGTACATTATTTAACGGCAAATACGTACACAAAGTAATTTTAATATATTTGAAAAAAAAGAAAAGCTATTATATTAAAAGAAAACCGTAATAACCTTATTCCGGCTGGACCTTATTGCAATTTATATACGTTTAATTTTATTTATATACTAAAACCTTTAAATCTGAAAAGATTTATATAAAAGTAACTAAAAACCGGTTCGTTAAAAACGGTTACTTAAGAAATAATTAAATTCTGGTATAAGTAATAAACAAACGAATTATTCTTTACGCAATTATTTCCGCTTAACGGCAAAGAAATAAAGTAAACGTTTATTTTTACTGAATTTAAACGGTTTTTATTTAATACGTTTTTAAATAAGCCAAACGAAATTAAAGGTTTTTATTTAATCGTAGGTACCGTCGGATTAGTTAAAGCGGTTTCCGGGTTCGATAAGTAATAATATTAAAACGTTTTAAAAAAATCGCCTTTTTTCTGCGTTATATTTAATTTACGAAAAAACCGTACTTTTTATTTTACAGAAGGTACGGAAAACTTTTTGCAAACGGCGGAATTTGCTTAATTTAAAGTAACGGCGTTATATTCCTATACCTCGGACCGATTTATATAAGTTACGGACGATTACCGCGTTATAAGCTCGATAAATATCGGAAAAAAACGCAAGGCCGCCGTAAGCCGCATATAATCCTGATTAAGGTATACCATATACAATCGTTCGGTTCGAACTAGTAACTAAAAATTTAACGGCAATCCTAGTAGTTTAAATACTAACCCGGCATATAGTTTATATGCTTTCGTAATTCGGAATCGCAACTTTAATAATCGCAACGTGTATACCTATACGCATAACTTGCGATATATTAGATAATCTTAATTAAAAACTTACGACGTTTCCGTTGTTTATAACGTCGACCCAAAACTTACCGTTCTTTAACATATTTAATTTACCAGCTTTACTTTCGTTACCGTACCTATATTCGCTTAATTCGTTTGCTTTTATATCGTTACCGGAATCGCCGGCCTTACCAAAAAGTAACGATACGTAATCCGACGTTACGAATAATATATCGGAAAATAAAGCCGAAGTAATAATCGCTGTCGAAGTCGGAAAATCGCGCGTTAAAAACAAATGGTACTTGTCCGACGATGGTAATAATCGCAATACCAGGTCGAAAATAAAAAAACGAAACCCGCCCGGTTTTAATTAAGGCGAATAACGAAAAACGCGTTCGGTTTCGAAGTAAGATCGCGGTCGTAAAATACGATAAATGTAAATATTTACGTAATATCGGTTAAGGTTAATAATATAAGAAAATATTAAGATATTAAATTATTTCCAGCTTTTTAAAATAAGTTTTAGCTAAATTTTACGACGTTATATATCTGCTTAGGTCGTTAATAAATAAAGGCATATTAAAGGTCGAAACGGACGTTATAACTTTTTGCGGTTTTTAGTAATGCATTTTCGAATTTGCTAAAGTACGGGACGTTATAGATATACTTTGCCAATTTACCCAAATCCTTACGGGATATTAACGTCGCTTAAAAATCCGAAATAATATCCTTTTTATGTTAAAATAATTTGGTTGCATAAAAAAACAACTAAATAATACGAACGAAATTATCAATATAAGTCTTATTTATTATATTCGTTTATTTTATTTTTCTTAAGTTCGTTAGATATTGCATAAATATTAGTTTTTCCTAATCTGGATTAATTATACGTTATTACGGATATACAATAAATCTTTTAAATTAAGGAAATTCACGAATTTTAATATTACGCATTTTTATTTATAATTTATCACAGTTATTAACAACTTATTCTTTCTAACTTATATCCTTTAATCCATATCGCCGAATTAGAATTTTTTAAATTTTATCTTCCGGTTTTTTTTTTTCGAACGCGTCGTACTGGCTTTTAAAATATTTTTATTTTTATTAACCTTTAAAGTACCTTGGTTCGGGTCGATTAATTGGTATAAGGAATCGAATATACGGATAAATAAATAACGTAAATAATTTTTCTTTAATATTAAAAAAGCTATTTTTTTGTTATAAATACAGTTACTTCGGCGTCGGTTTTTCTTTAAATATTAATTCGAAATATTTAAGATTTCGGCTTTATAATAAATCCGAAACTTTTACGTTTTGTAATCTTATTTTTTTGGGCCCGTAAGTAATATCCTTTAAAACCGGTTTTTGGCCAACTTTTTTTAAGGCTAACTACGTACATTATCCCTTTTTTGCTAAGGATTTCGCTAGTTATAATATTTTCGCGGTAAATAATTTAAGGTTTTAATTAGTATTTACGGATCCTTATTACTTGTCCCGTCGCTGTTTCGATAGGGATTTCGGTAATTATAAGTCGTTCCCGACGGGTGCTTTTTCCGGGCCTTCGGATATATTTTTTAACGCTGGATACCCGGAGATAAGGCTTACCGGTATTTCCAACTGCGGCTTTTAAAATTTCTTTTTCCGACCCGTTTAACGTATAAAGGTATAAAGTTCTTATTACTTAATATTACGCTTTTTCTTTTTCGGTTCAGCTCGGATTTCGGATAAAATTCGGAATCTTATATCGGAATCCTATATAAATACGGATATATCCGGATACGGTAAATAACTACCAAAATCCTCGTTATTAATACCTAATATACCTCGATACCTAAGTATCCAGTTATTATATATAATTATTTGATCGCCAGCCAATTCCCTATAGTTACGAACTTTCTTTTCGCTTAATATTATAAAAATAACGTCTATATAATATATGCTATATAATATATTGCGGTTTTGTTTTCTTAATCGGAACTATAAAACTGTTATATCCCTGGTACCATCTTTATTATGCAAGTTATTATCGATTAGGTATACTCGGAAACGTTAAGCAGCCCGGTTTATACGGGCTTTTGGAAAATAGACGTTAATTAAATTTATAATATGGAAAATGTTTATTTCGCAATTTTAAAGGCTTGCTATTTAATAATTCGTATTTGCTTATTTATTAACTTTATCGAAGTACTTTAATATAATAAAGAAAACGAATAAAATTATATGTTGTTTTGTAATTTCGTTCGGATTTAGTAAAAACGGGAATTATATAACGCTATTATATATAAATACGTTTGTTAAAATCGTTTTATAAGTTATATATATATAATCGAAATCCTTAAATATTTATTCAAATATTATTCCGATATTATCGTCGGTAAAATATACGTTAAGGTATATATAACGTTAAGCAAATTATACTTTTCTGCATATAGCAATAAATCCCGTTTTATTAAAGCATTATAATATTACAACTTTGTCGAATACTGCTTTAACGATATTCGTATTTATTATTTTATTAGTTATTAAAGGGTTTAAGGGGTAGATATATTTAGCTAAAGGTAAGGTATGGAAAATGACGCCGCAATTAATATAGTTCGCGTCGAAAGCCAACCTAAAAGCATTTTTATCTTTATGTACGCCCCAATCTTTTAAGAGATCGCCATATAAATCTCGGATACGGTCGCCATATTCCACTTTATCAAACGCCGGTAATACCATTTTGATAACTGTATTATGTTAAGTACTATATAAAAGTTATTTATACCTAGGAAATTTAAAAACATTATAAGCTTACCGTAAGTATTTTTGGCTAATTAAAACCGGAATTTGAAGAAGATAATATAAGATATAATAGATAAAATAAAGTTTATATGCTAGATAATTTTTAAGAGTATTATTCGGAATAAGAGGAAATCTATAAAGTTTTATAATATATAAACGAAGCTTACGAATAATTAATAAGTTACGAAAAAACCCGAAAGTAATATATATAATTAAGATTAAAATGCATACAGTTTAGGATTATAAAGTTGTAAATATATAAATAGTTAAATTTATATAAGTTACTAAATATTAACTTAAAAACTAACGTTGCTTTTTCTTATAACGAAATAATAACATATAAAGAAAAAATTAAAACCTTATATAAATTGTACGAAATTTTTTCTTTGTTACAAATTATTTAATACAATTCATATAATTCCTTTCATTAAATATATATTAAATAAATTCGTTATAATCGATACTATTTACTTTAATATAACTTACTATTATTTTATATCCCGTACATATTTGATTATATTATAACGCGTAAAATCAACTTATTTACAATATAATTATTAATCCGTTATCTTTTAATCAAGCATTTAAAACCGTTATTTTAACATATATCTTTATATATTCCATAATGTTACAAAATATAAATAAGCTTAGCGATACCCTGAAATGTTTATTTAGGAATCCTGCTGATAATATATCGAATATACAGCCGGAAAGATTTAGATTTCCGGTTAAGCATATTAAATTCGTTAATAATGCTACCGATAAATAACCTTAAAAACGGGTAATAAAATCTTAAACCAGAAAACAGCCGGAACTATTACCAAAATTACTAATAATACAACATAACTTACGGCCTCGTTCTAATAAAAGTAATTTCGTATTAACTAAATAATATTCGATTATCCCAAAATATAAAACGTGCTTTACGGAAAATGCATATTATGCGTAATCGATTTTAAATACTTGGTTTATGCCATAAGGTTATATTAATGTAAGGAAAAACTGGGAAAATGTAAGCATCTTATATTTTGGCGTTAAGTCGAACGTATGCTAATTAAAAAAATCCTACGATTAATAATAATCCTTAAATTCGGTAATATCGTAAAAGGCTTATATTATAAATAAGACTTTATATTATCGAAAAGCTTTTAACTTATATAAGCATTAAATATTAATAATGCCGTTCGGATTATTTTAAATAACAACAACCGATAAAATAAGATTTACGTTAAAACGGATTATGCCGGCCTTATAAGCTATTAAATTACTAAACTAATTACGGACCTTCGATTAATTACCGCTTTCGCAATTTAACGAAAAAAATACATAAATCGAACATTTTATAAACGATACGAAAAAAGGTTTATAAATTTATAAACCGGCCCAATTAGGCAGGAAATATATATTATATAGCCGTTTTATAAATGTTATAATTTACGAAGTTATACGGGCAATAAGTATACAAACTATGTATAAAAACGCGGTTAAAAATGTTTATACGCGGTTTTTAAATATTCGGCGTTGTTTTATGGTCTGAATAAAAATTTCCAAAAAGATTTAAACGAAAATACAGCGCCCAAAGCGAAAGTTATCATAGGTCCCCATAATATGGAAACAGTTATTGATATACAGGTTATAATGGCATACGAAAAAGAGCAAAACCAAACGAAAAAAACTTAAAAAATACGCAAAAACGTTAGTTAGTAAATTAATTACATACGAAATATATGTGCTAATACGAAATCATGCGATATATTTAGTTATAAGTAATACGATACTATTAAAACGTTAATTTATTTTAATACGGAAAATTTATATAATATTACCATAATTAAAACGTTCGAATAAAATACGGTTAATCAGAATTACGGAAAATACTAAGCTATATTAATATTAAAATTATAATAAAATCCCCATATCGGCTATAAAAAATACAAAAATAACAAAAAAACAAATGATTATATTAACAGTTAAATATCGTCCGACAAATCCTTACTCTGTTTATTTAACGACAACGAGGAAAACGACGGACCGTCCTAATTAAAACCATTTACCGAGTTATCCATAATTTATACCATAAAATCATAACCTTCTTCCATATGCAGAATATTATAATCGTCCGAAGCCAAATTATCCCTAGCCAACTCGCTACCGAAAACTTTTCGGGCAGCTGCATTAAAGCTATTTATAAGTTAATTTTCGTCCTTTATTATATTTAACCAATTAAGCCTACCTTCGTCGTTAGCAATAAATACGGTATTATTAGATTCGATAAATTTAACCTTTATAACTTTACGGCCCGTAACTAAAATATTTTCGGATTCTTAACCAGCCCTTTAAATCCGAAATAAATATTTTTTAACAAGCTAAAAATTACGAAGCAAAAAGTAAACGCGTTCGAAGATTTCATTACGAAAATCTCGAATAACGTAACGCCTATTTCGCAAAAAAGCATAACGGGCATAAAATTCGCGCTATAAGGAAATACGGTACCCAATTAAAAACGAATCTCGGAAAAAAACAAAGTTAACGTTATATGTACTATTTCTTAACCGGCGGAGTTCGCCAACAAGCCAAAAATTATAATGTTCGCCATTTCGATCAAATACTTTCCATATTTTTTCCCTAAATTCTGTAAAAGCTAAACTTAACGTTAAAATCGAATTAATAAATACTGGTTCTAATATTATAGAACGTAATATCCAGTTAAAATAAAACATCTTTTTGCCGTAATTACTTTAACCGGCCCCATAAAAGAAAACTAATAATATCGGTATCAGCCGTTTAATATAACCAACGTCGCCATGTCGTATAACATGCAAAAGGCAAAGATAAACCTAGGCTTCTTAAAAGAATCGGCAATAGCTTTAAAATTTTTTATCGACAAAAACGGCATCGTTTAACGGTCGGTTATTATCTACAGTCGGGTCAAAAAAGTTATCGCCTTACGAAATATCATCCGCGCTAAAGATATAGCCGGCCTTATTATCAGCCGACGAAAAAGCTACGTTTAATACGCCCTAATCAAAACCGCGTAATTTAAAAAACAATATATATAAGCTATATTTCCAAATTAAAAAATAAAATACTTACGAACTATCAACTAAGTTACCTATATTACCAAGTAACGTACTATCAGGAAAAAACGACAAAAAATCTTCGTCAGATAAACCCTTATCCATTAACGCGTCCCAATCAAAACTCCGCAATACCTCCCCTATCCATCCAGCGCGACCAAAATACTTAAAAACCACATCATGCGCAACAGTTTCGAACTCGGCGACGGTTAACCGGAAGCACATATATTCTATAAACTCAGTAAGCTAACCTTTCGAAAAAAAATCTTCGATTAAAATATTCCTAATAACTCCGCATACGTTAAACGCTTTTTTTACTAATAATTCGTATCGAACGCGTAACTTTTGCAGAAATAACGTAAATATACAAGTATTATGCATATAAAAAATAAAAGGCTTAAATAAATAAAACTTCGGTAATTTTTAATATAACTATATTATCCTATTAAAAAACTAATAATCCGCTTTTAAAGTTACTTACGTTATATACGCCCCGCTAATATTATTAAGCCAATAAATGCGTATAAATATAAATAAAAAGTTTATTTATCTATAAAATAAAGCGGAAACGGAAAGAAATTACCGTTTCCTATCATATAAATCGGTTATTTCGGCTTAACTAACCTATATCTTCCGGATATAACTAATTATTTTTCAATCCTTATAAATAAAATAAAAGCATTTCGAAAACCGACAGAATTATTTTTCTTTAAAACCGTATACCCCTTAAAAAATTCCTCGATAAACGCTATAGGTACTGTCAATCGTGCCTTTATCTTCGTTAACTGCACCCAACAAAATCGAACGGCGCTTATTATACGGTATACGTTCTAATTTAAAAAAACCTAAAAACTTTTACTTATTTCGCTTATATAACGTATTAATAAAAATAAAAAACAAATTCCGGATAATATTAATTACGAACCAAAAAAACGTATCAGGTAATACCAAATATTATTACAACGTTTCGTAAAACCATTCTATTTTATAATGCTAATTAGGACGGAACATAAATTACTTTAACCCTTCTTTAAAAATACAGCTACAACAACGGGCAAAGGCGGTAATAAGATTACGCATAACGGAACCGTATCGAAACGTTATATTACAAATATAATTTTAAACATTAAAGTTATCGTACCAAAATACGATATTATCCTGTTATACCTAAACGCAAAACGTAACCTATCTTAATCAAAACTTTATTGTTATAAAGAAAATAACGCGGTTACCTTAACTGCTTTTAATAACCGGGTTACATTTTTATTTAACGTATAATAACTTTCGTAAATACTTAACCCCCTTAATATATCGATCCTATCCCGCGATAAACCCGTAAATAACAAAAACTTGCCTAATAAATGGGGCCGATAACTACCCTTAATCTTAAAAATAACCTTAACTATAATAACTAAAACTATAAAAAAGAATACGCAAAAACGTCCGGTTCGTTATCGCAACGAAACCGCTTCGCTTTCCGTTTCGTACGATACGATTGCTACTTTTTCCTTAGGTATACAATTACCTGGTTTAAAAGCTTAAACCAATTAGGAACCAGCGTTTTTACCGATTATTCACTTTCGTCCAAGGTAATATGGATTACTTTAACTTCGAATAATGGATCTTCCGGCGGGCGGCGGAATTCAGGTTTTTTTGCGAAAGCTACAAGTTTCCCGTATAGCGTATTATAATATTTGCTTATAATAAGGTCTTAATTAGTAAAAGTAATAAATTCCTACCAACTTTCGCACGTTAACAACCTATCGCGCATTCGTTTTTCTTTTAATACGTTAATCAACTGATTAATCCGGGCGGTCGAACTGGAAGCTTTACCTAAATCCTCGCAAAAAACCTAACCACGAATAAAGCTTTCAAACGTTATATTAAATCTATTGTTCTAATGCCAGAAATTTAATGTACGCGTACGTATATTTTGTTTAAAGGGCGTAACGCGATAAAATTGGGAAAATTCGGTTTTATCGTATTCGGAAAGCGGTAATAAAAACGCGACAGGTTCGGGCTGCAGCTGTTGCACGCGCTAGGGTTTAAAAGTGGCAAACGGGTCCTGATTAGGACCAAAGTGGTATTGATGATAAGCTATAATCGTAATAACCGTATAAATGTATATATAGCTATAAAAAACGTCTTGTTGTTAAGTTATCACGGATTTTCGTTTATTTGAAGAAGTAAATGCTGCAAATAAACCCCTCTTTCGTACAACTACAACTCAGGCCTCGCTGGCTCGTTACGGGAATTTGGGATATAATTGGTTAATTTTTAGCGTTGTAGAGCGGTACTTGTCAGCTAGCTGGGGGGTGCGTAGCGCGCTATATACGGAAAGGTCACCTAATGATCGGCCCATATATGCTCCGTGGCTAAACTACTTCAAGCTGTACGCGTATAACAAGCATCTGCAACTTAGCTAAATACAATAACATATTTGATGTTTCTTATATCTGATAATTAAGAATTTTATTCGCTTAATTAACGTTAATTATTAATTAATTAGCTGTTGCTGAAACGATATAAGTTGTATATTAATAAAAATTATTTATATACTTTATTAGGTATAATAATAACCGTACCATCGACGTTTTCCATTATTTACAAGGAATTTAAGGATTAAAATTATTTTAAAGGTAAATTCCAGTTTAAGGTATACGCTTTTAAGATTTGGGATTATATCGATCCTGATTAATTACGTCCGTAATTTGTTAGATTTATAGAATCCGATATAGCCTTTTACTTAAAGAGACGAATCCGTTTTTCGGCGCGAATTAATACCTTATTTTTTATAAAAACCTTCGAAAAAGTCGATTTTACAAATTAGCTAACGAATATCTTTAAGATAACGACCGAAGGCAGATAAGCTTATAATTAAGAATATACGGCGTATACCTATAAAAATCAAAAATACGATACCTTTTGTAAAAACATTAACGATTTAACGAAATAGGTTCTAGAATTTATATTTCCAGCGATTAAATAAACGAATTTTTTCCCAGGAAAGAATTTACGAAAATAATACGTTATGTTAGTTAAATTTGGCAAGGTATACGACGATAGGTTTATAATTAATACTTAACAGGAATATTGCGAAATATTAAAGTAAGCTTCGAAATTTGCTAAAAAGCTAAACGAATAAATCAGAAAATGGCAAAAAATTATAGTTATAAAGTAATGATATAAAGTTCTAAAAACGAATACGATAATAGGATAAATTAACGATTTATATACAGCCGTAATTTTTATTATGGAATCCTGGAAAACCTCGTTTTAGATAACGAAAAAGGCCGAAATTAAAAGCGATACGATTAATTACTAAAAGGTAATTATTAACCATTTAAACTATTAAGCCTAAACTTATTTACTATTTATATTACGAAACGTTAAAACGGCGTTTCCGACGTTTTACGGATTCCTTACGGATTTATCTAAATAAAATAATTTTAATCAAAATAATTCCAAGTTTACCGGCGCCTAGCCGCGTAATAAAAACTTTAAACGAAGGTCGAAACGAAGTAGCCGTAAAGGTTTATATTTAGATCGAAATATTAATAAACGAAAACGTTAAAAATCGAACGTGTAAAGCATCCGTTATAAAGTATGCTTAAATACTTTGCAGAAGTTAATTTAATGTTATTATACGTTCTTTAATAAAGCCTTAATAAGATTTATGTTTAACGAAATAATGGAAGTTATAATTAAAAAGCAAATTACTATTAATTAATTCTTAAAGGAAAAAATCGACCGTTTATTAAAAATTATAAATAAGTTAATTACTTAAAAAACCAATTAATTCCTATAAGGAATAAGGCGAATTTTAACGTATTTTTTAATTTTTAATTAACGTAATACGATAAATATTGCGTTTTACCCTTTAAAAAATTTATTAATTCTGGATTTAAGCTTTACGATTTATATTTTTAAGCTTATTAATAAGTTCTTAAATTTTAAATTAACCGTATAAAGCGACAGAATATACGCAAGTAATAACTTTATACCGATTAAAAAGTACAAAAAGGTTAATATAATACTTCGAAGCCTTAACGGTACGAAAGCGTTACGTTTGTACGACGTAACTTATTACGAAAGCTTCGTATATAATTTAATATCTTTCCGGTAATTCCGGAAAAAAAGGTATTAGTAAAATAATAATAAAATTAACAACTTTATTCGAAATAAGTACGATTAAGTAATTGCTATATTAATAAACAAATTTAATAAATTCGTTATTAAAAATATTAACGCAATAATTATTTATGCGGCTTTAATAGCTTATAAACGAAACGTTAATTTATATATAACGAAATTATTACGAATCAATAACGGTACAATTTAGCACTTAAAATTAAAATATTTAAAACTCGAAATAATCGCTTAATTGTAATTTTATATAAAAAAAGTCCGCTTAAAAGGTTTTAAAATAATTAAATACTAAGTATATAATAAAACGAAAGTTAAAAGATAAATACGCTACAAACCGAAAAAAAAAACCTTTTAATTAAAACAGAAAATCGCTATTAATTTTACAAACTTCGAAAAAAACCTTAAAAAATATAAATATATTATGTTTATTACCGATAAATATTTAGGTTTTATTTAAAACATTTACTTTAAAAATCGAAAGCAAAATATATTAATTATAACGTTTCGGTATTTTTTAAAAGTTTTTAAAAATTAAAATAAGGTTTTTTTATAAGTAATTAAATATAATAATGCAATTTTAAAAAATTATTAATTTCGAAATATACTTTAATCGCTTTTTTTCAGTATTAAATTTAAGTTTTTAATACCGTATATATAAGTTTAAAACGGAAATACAAAACGTTTAAAGGATATAATTAAGAAAAAAATATTTACGATACGAAATAACGTTAAATTATTTTCGTTTTTAATCGTATACATTTTTAAAGAAATAATATATTTATATAACCGTACCTTTAAATACGTACTTTTTAACAAAGTTTATATAAAATTTATTATATTTATTTAACGTATAAAAATAACGTTATAATATTTTATAAAAAGTTTTAATAGGTTTATTTGCAAATATATAATTATATAACTTATATTATAATAGCTGCCGCCATAAAAAAAAAAATAAAAATTTTAAAAGTTAAATTTTAAAGCATAAATTAGGTTTTTTGTCGGTTACCGATTTACGAATATTTACGAAATCTGGAACCCGTTTATTAATAAGGTTATCGTTATTCGAAACGTATTATTTAATAAAAAAATTACCTTTTTAGATAATATTAAAAACTTTAAAAACGACTTTCGTTATATTACAAAAAATAAATTGCAAAAATTATTCCGATAGTAAAAATATTTAATTAATTTAATAATTACTTTATATATATATATATAAAAAAATAAAGATTTAAATAAAATAATTTAATTACCGGTTAAATAAAAAAAAAAATTTAAAACAATATAAACGTTAAAAAAGACGTACGGTATAAAAAAAAAATAAGTTTATTCGTATAAAATTAATTATTTTTATACGATCGTTATATTCGAATTATTTCCGTTTTTTAAATTATTACCGTTATTAACGTTTACTTTAATAATTATTATAATTATTACGCCGACGAAAAAAATAAAAATAACTTTAAGTTCCTTTTATATTATTGAACTTAAAGTAACGGTAAAAAACGAAAGCATTTTACGGATTAAAATTATTTTCCTATACGTTCCGTATTACAAAAATATTGTTAAAATCGACTATAAAATATAGAAAACCGTATTTAATACAAAACGAATAACTTATTTTATAAGTACGCGTAATAACTAACCGGTAAACTGCAAAAATTGCTTAATTAATTCGTTATTAAAAATATTAACGCAATAATTATTTATGCGGCTTTAGTAATTTATAAACGAAACGTTAATTTATATATAACGAAATTATTACGAATCGGTAACGGTACGATTTAGTACTTAAAATTAAGATATTTAAAATTCGAAATAATTACTTAATTATAATTTTATATAAAAAAAGTTCGTTTAAAAGGTTTTAAAATAATTAAATATTAAGTATATAATAAAACGAAAATTAAAAGATAAATACGCCGTAAACCGAAAAAAAAAACCTTTTAATTAAAACAAAAAATTGCTATTAACTTTATAAACTTCGAAAAAAACTTTAAAAAATATAAATATATTATATTTGCTATTAATAAATATTTAGGTTTTATTTAAAATATTTACCTTAAAAATCGAAAGCAAAATATATTAATTATAACGTTTCGGTATTTTTTAAAAGTTTTTAAAAACTAAAATAAAGTTTTTTTATAAGTAATTAAATATAATAACGTAATTTTAAAAAATTATTAACTTCGAAATTTACTTTAATCGCTTTTTTTTAATATTAAACTTAAGCTTTTAATACCGTATATACAAGCTTAAAACGGAAATATAAAACGTTTAAAAAATATAATTAAGAAAAAAATATTTACGATACGAAATAACGTTAAATTATTTTCGTTTTTAATCGTATATATTTTTAAAAAAATAATATATTTATATAACCGTATTCCTAAATACGCATTTTTTAATAAAACTTATATAAAATTTATTATATTTATTTAACGTATAAAAACGGCGTTATAATACTTTATAAAAAACTTTAATAAATTTATATGCGAATATATAATTATATAACTTATATTATAATAATTACCGTTATAAAAAAAAATAAAAATTTTAAAAATTAAATTTAAAAACATAAATTAGATTTTTCGTCGGTTACCGATTTACAAACATTTACGAAATTTAAAACCCGTTTATTAATAAAGTTATCGCTATTCGAAACGTATTATTTAACAAAAAAGTTACCTTTTTAAATAATATTAAAAACTTTAAAAACGACTTTCGTTATATTATAAAAAATAAATTGCAAAAATTGTTCCGATAATAAAAATATTTAATTAATTTAATAATTACTTTATATATATACAAAAAAAATAAAGATTTAAATAAAATAATTTAGTTACCGGTTAAATAAAAAAAATAATTTTAAAGCGGTATAAGCGTTAAAAAAGACGTACGGTATAAAAAAAAAAAAATTTATTCGCATAAAATTAATTATCTTTATACGACCGTTATATTCGAACTATTTCCGTTTTTTAAATTATTACCGTTATTAACGTTTACTTTAATAATTATTATAATTATTACGCCGACGAAAAAAATAAAAATAACTTTAAGTTCCTTTTATATTATTTAATT
>QJNY01000672.1:0-37186 GCA_004155945.1 Monosporascus sp. mg162
GCGGCAGATGTCCTCGTGGCTTGGGGACCAAGCCACTGGAGGAGGGGCATAGTGTTACGGATTGGGAGTACCGTGACAGCTCCAGTATATATGCAGCTGCAAGCACCAGAATGATTGCTACAATTGCGATCATTCCGCCAATCTTTTGCCCCTGGCGCAACGGTATGGTGCAGCCGTAACAGGATTAAACCCTAGTTTTTGCATCAATTTCCGAACGGGGTTTGTGCATTAACCGTTACACCAACCAAATTTTAAATATCTTTTAACTGATTTTGTATTTTCTTTAATTTTAAGTTTTATATAAATCGTTTAAAATCTACTTTATTAAATGGTGTCAGCAGTTACAGTGATCGAATGCAGAAATCTGGCGTAGCTCTCTATGTGTTCTTTAAGTCTGTTCTGGGAATGGACAAATCTAGTCCGCGGGCAATCGCCCTTACATACATAATTGGTTGGCAAAGGATCGTCCGTAGACAAAGGCTATCCCAGGCAGCATTCTGCTGCCAGGCTCAAACAAAGCCTACCAGCCGGCAACACCTGAAAGCACCAATTGTCGATACGCCCTTTTGCGTCAGATAACCGCGGCTGGAAAGTCCGAAAGTCCAAAAGTCCAAAATCAAATTTAAAAATATAACCAATCTGTACGGGGATTAAACTTTAATCTTTGCATCAATTTCCGAATAGGGTTTATGCATTAACCGTTATACCAACCAAATCTTAAGTCCCTTTTAACTTATCCTATATTTTTTCCAATTCCAAGTTTTATATAAATCGTTCAAAATCTGCTTTATTAAGTAATTTCGTTAAACCGTCGGCAGGATTGCTTTTGCTTTTTACGTATTAAAAGTTGATATTTCCTACTTGGACCTTTTAACGTACGTAATAATATTTAACTCGAATATAACTTTTTTTTCGTAATATTTATATCTTTTTTATTTATTTAAATATATTTATATTATCTTCTCGAATAAAAATAAAACCTTGAAGTATAAATGCTAATTTTGTTAAAAAATTCCTAATCCTAACTGCTTCCGTTATAACTGTTTCTGCTTTTACGTATTTTGCTTCCGTAATATATTTCGTAATAACGCCCTATAACTTTGAGAATTATAATACGGGCCTTTTAATTATAAAAAATATATACCTTATTATGGACTCCGCCGATTCGCTGTTATTTATAAAACTTATATTTATTACTTTAAATAACCTTAAGTTATTATACGTTTAATACGGGTAATTTCGTTTTAATTTCTCGTACCGAAAAAATAAGTTTGTTATATAATTTAAATATCGTAACAATTTTTTGATATATTTTTAATACCTTAGGGATAAGTTATTTATAAACTTAGCCTAAGTTAACGTCGTAAACGTTATATCTGGTTTACTGATATAACTTAAGAAATTAAATTTCCTTATTAAACTTACGTATTCGAATATATCTTGGTTATTAACCTTGCCGTTATGTTTTATTATATGTTTTAAATTATTCTTAAACTTACGTATTCGAATATATCTTATTTATTAACCTTGCCGTTATGTTTTATTATATGTTTTAAATCATTCTTAATTAATAACGTAAACTCCTTGTTTATAATATTTAAGCCTATTAATTTTAATAACTTTTTAATATATTGTTGCTGGTCTAATCTAACGTCGCCAGTCAATAAAAAACGGATAATCCGTATACTTAAGTACCAATCCGCATCTCTCAAATCCTTAATAAAAACGTTTTTAACGATCTTTTTAACAACGCTTTTAAGGTATTATTTATTAATTCCGAAAAACAGAAAATTATTAACGTATAAGGCGATAATACAACCAGTTTTAGGGCTAAAGTAAATCGCATTATTAAAAATTAATAAGTAAAAACTTTATTTCGCAAATATTTCTTTAACTTTTTCCTGCTAAATAATTTCGGCCTGCTTCAAGCTGTATAAAGGATTTATCAACTTAATAACCTTTTTAGGGAAAAACCGGTATATTTCCCTATTTTCCGGGTACGTATCGAAATATTCTTTTTTAAGTACGCAGCAATAAAGTCGATCTGGAATATATGCTAACCCAAATAAGTAACTAATGCTATCAGGATTTTCCAATCCATAACCCTTACTATGCTTGCTGCGGTTTTATTATAGTTAATTCCTTTTTACTAGGTAAACCCTTTCGCGTAAATACAGGCTTTATACTTTTTTAATTCTCCTATAAACGTATACTTTTTTTTAGCACCTATTTAGCATTTATAAGGTATCTATAAGCTTTTTCGCTAAAAAGGGTAACTTAAAGGTTTTACGCGAAAGGTTCTTTATAATTTCAATAAAAAGTGCTTTAAGCCATATCTTTCTTTCTAGATTTTCCATAACTTCCTTTAGGGATAGGCCGTCGTGCTTTATTACGAATAACCTTTAAGTAATAAACAACTTACTTAGGTTAATATATTTTAAATCTCCAATTTCAAAAATCCCATCGTACTTATCTTTTAGCATATTAACCATTTGCTGGTACTCGTAAATATTTCGGATAACCTAACCGGCGTTTCCATAACTTCTAAAAAAGTCGTCGTCATCGTTATCGGTTACTAATAAGTTGAAATAAAAAGTATATAAGCTATTATCGCCCTTTTAGATTAAAACTAACTTTAATTCGCGTATTAACTTACAGGCTTTATGTAAAGCTTTTAAAATATACAAATCGGGAACCGTCTTCTTCGGGCGTTCCTTTCCACGCTTAACTTTCTTAGTATTCTAGTTAATATCGTCCTCAAAAATAACGTTATGGTCCTTATTTTTTACTCCAACGCCCTTTTATCTCTAACGGTATCTTAAACGTTTCTATACGGGTTATGGAAGCGATCGAATAATATCCCTAAAATCAAGTAACTAACCTAGCTTTTCCTGGTTCTTATAAACAGTAACAAAAGGTATTATCAACAACCTACCGCCTTTTAAAAGCTACACCTTGTAATTATATATCCCTTAATACTTTAGCAACATACCCTTTGCTTTACGGGCTGCTAACTTCTCTAACCTAATCCTATAATTCCTATCGATCAAAACTATATACCTGCTGCCGAAGATTCGAAGGTAACTGTTATTAAATCTGTAAAACTTATCAAGTTCGAATGCGTTTTCAAAACATTCGATTAATATTATATCTTTTACCGTAAACTGTCCCGTTTTGTTAACTATATACGTTGTAACTTCCATTACAAAGTTCCAAAAATACGTCGGTATTTTCATCAAAGCTAAAGTTGCACGCGTTTCGTCCTACAAAAATTTCATACCTTTTTCTACAACTCCATTTTAATATTGGTTATAAAAGCTGGAAATTACCAATTTAATACCTTTAATTACGCAAACCTTTTCGATCATAGTTATGCCGAACTTCCTGCCGCTGTCCAAACGTAAAATCTGCATTCTTTAAATTCTAACTAATTTCAATCGTTTAATTAATCGTATAATATACGTATATAAGCTTTACTATACCTTATTCTTAGTCTTAAACGAATAATATTTTTTGCAGCGCGAAAGGTCGTTTATAATAAAACTGAAATACTTATTATTTTCGATATTAATAAGTTTAATTAAGCCTATATTAGACTAAATAATTTTTCTTACATATCGTCCTCGTCTTTAAGGATTTATAAACAGAATCTTCCGTATTTTCTTTTCGTTATACGCTATACAAAGAAACGATTTCATATCGTTAAAGTTTAAATCTATCTCCGTAAACTTCTTAATAATTTAAATTAATCGTTTAATACTAAAATAACAAAGGCGGCGGTACTATAAAATAATTTTCTTCATAACTTCGTCCGTTATAAAAACCTTACCATTTATAAAAGCCCTTACAAAAACGCTTTTCAGGTCGTTAACCGGGTTACTACCGTCTTTCTTACCGAATAGCCCCCCTAACCCGTATCCCTATTAATAATTCTCGTCATTTGTCGACTCCGAGGCCTTAATAATAACCTCCGGCTTCCCATAAAGCCATAAAAAAAACCTTTCCGAAGTACGTTGATCGTTATCAACTGCGTTCCATCAAAGTTTACCAAAATATTTCGATTTAAGTAACCACCTTTTCTGTAAAAAATCTCTTCGGAAAACACCTTTAAAAGGAAGTTGTTAATATATAACGTATACTTTACCATAATCTCATTATTCTTTCTACAGAGCCCCCTTAAAAGTTACTTTACTGTTGTTATGACCAGAGGGACTTGGCATAAAAAGAGACGGTCGGAAGATATGGGAGATATCTCCGATGTGGGTTCTAAGTCACGTAACTGGCTTAAAGATCTCAAAGCGCTTGGCATTTTGAACCCCTTAAGCCAATGGGGGCCGGCTTAAAGGGCTTAACGGGCTCAAGGATTTAAGCCGCTTAAGCAACTTAAGCCGGGGCTGGTATATATACATTTATTATTTCCTATAATTTAAATTAAATAATACCAGCTTGGAATTAATAATTAATTACCTAAATTTATATCTATTATTATTAAAGGTAATTATCTCTTTTTTACTTAAATTTTTACGATATTATAATTAATATAAACCGTACGATTAAGTTTAATAATCAGTTAAACCTATAGCCGTTATACGCTACAAGCTTTTATTCAGTAATACCGTTAAACTCTAAGCAATACTCAATACAATCAAAACACCGACTAACGCCGAAGCTACCGTTTTTACCCTAACCCAGCAACTGCAAAAATGCGTTTAGTAGCTTAAGGCCCATATTTAACAGCTTACTGCTTAAACCGCCGCCTTAATCAATTCGGTATTAACAGCCGTTATTTTAAAACTTAAAGTCAAAAAGTCCGAACCTTACGATAATACAAAAAATATTTAATACTTCCTAACCCAAGCTAAAATATATCTAAGATTAAAAAAGATTAAAGGTAACGCCGACAAAATCCTTATTATAAAAGGATTCTTTAAAGAAAACGCTTTAAAATTAGTTTAAGCATACGTTACGTAATTACTTAGAAAATACGGAAAATAACTAAGAAACGGTTACCAAATTTTTTTTCGAAAATTACGTTAATTTCGAATAAAAGTTTAAGGATAACTTCGACAACCCGAACGCAAAACGAAAGGTTACAAAAATCTTTTATAGCTTAAACAAAAAGGACCAACTTTTAAATATGCCATCGAGTTCAGGAACTTTATGTTTAAGGTAGGATGGGTCGACGACAAAGACGATACCTTAATCGACATCTTTTACAAAAGGTTAAAGGACGATATAAAAAACGAAATTATTAAAATCGAACGATTTAACGTACTTAATAAATATATCGTTATAGTTATAAAATCGACAATCGACAATTTAAACGACGATAAGAACGACGTAAATAGTTTACCCTACGGTCCAAATTCAAAAAAGCTAACCAAAATCGAAGGCGCCTTACGCTTTTTACCTTTTATAGAACTTAATTAAGGTTTATAAAACTAAGGGCTATTTAATCGAAAAATAAAAAGTCCCTTACCTGTTATAACTGCGGTAAACCCGGATATATTACGCGAAAGTACAAAAGCTCGAAAAAGGTATATTAGGCTTTAGTTTTTGAAAATTAGCACAAAAAAAAACTTGGCGACAGAAAAACGATTAATATAATCCGCGCCAAAATTAACGACAACCTTTTATTTAAAATGCGATAAAAAGTAAAAGAAATAAAGAAATTAACCTAGGCAAAAATTAAAAAGGCTAAAAAAGTTAAAATTATTGGACTTATTATTACTTAATAGTTACAGAAGTACGAAAAATAAAAAAAACTAAGCGATAATAAGCTACTTACCCGTATATAGCAAAAACGGCAATAAAAAAAATAACCAGTTAATACTTAACGCATAATTAAAGGAATACCGAAAATAAGACGAAAATCTATATTTGGGAAAACCCGATCGGTACGGAAAACTTTACGCGGTTAGTTGTCGACGACCGCAATACGAAATATACAAGGACGAAAAAAAATATATTACGTAATGAATTATGCGTATATAGCGATAAGGCTTCGATTTTAAAAATCGAACTAGAAGTAATTTTAAGAATTAAAGGTAATATCGCTATATACGAAAAGCCGTAACGATAGAAGAAATCGACGAACTGGCAACTACTAAAAGCTGGCCAAAAGGTAAACATTACCCTGCATACGAACCTTAATGTTATTATAAATAATGCGATTATTAAACGCAAAACGAATTAAGCGAAACAATAATAAAAAAATATTGCTAAAAAATAATTACCGATTTACGAATTTAATTAGCTTTTACGGAAGATCTAAAAAAGCGATTAACTATACAAGAAAAAATTCGCTTTTTTTTAAATTAAAGTTAAAAAACCTTAAAGTTAAAATATATTACCAGAGAAACATTCTAAAACCAAGTGGAATACTTGATAGTAACGCTACGCCGACAAAAACAGCAATTAAAACAAATCCAAGACGAAAACAACAGATTTAAAAAAAGAATTTAACAATTCAAAAACAGCCCAAAAGATTTAAGTTACCTGTAACTGGGCTTTAAGCTAGCAGAAAAAACGAAAATAAATAGCAATATCTTAAAAAAACTTTAAATACAATGCGAACAGTACGAAAAAAACTTATAACGGTATAAATACGAATTAAAAATAACTAATATACCGCATTTGTAAACTGCAACGTAACAAAAAGGAATTAGATCGCCCTAAAAGTAATTAACGAATTACAATTATTATAAAAAAAAAGAAATACTTTTACGAAATCGAAAACGCCAAAGGTTAAATATTTAATTACGACGATAAATAAGTCCGATACGAAATTAATTATTTTAAAACTTTTATCGAAGGAAAAAGATAAACCATTAATTTCGACGTTATCGCCATCGAGAACTTCGATTTGATCCTAAGTTTGCCATGGTTAAAATAATACAACCCGGGAATCAACTGGAAGATTCGCGAAATAAATTACGATCTATTTTCCAACGATAAGCCAGACGAAAGATTTTAATACTCGATCGATAAAGTAAACGAATGCAAGCATAAAGAAACGGCAAAAACCTTACCATTAAAAGTAATATGGCATATCCAGAAAAAAGGACATAACCGAAAAATACAACGTATTATTACTAACCTTAAAGCAAAATTTAAGCCAATAAATAACAATTTAAAACGACCGCCCGAAAAATTACCAGAATAAATAATTAAAGTATCTTTATAATATTATAAATACGATAAGTTATTTGGCAAAGAACTTAACATTAAATTACTAAAGCATAGCGAATAAGATAACGAAATAATCCTTAAAAATAGCAAAAGTACCACCTTTTATCCGATATATAACTTAAACTATATAAAACTATATGTATTCCGTAATTACCTCGAAAACAGGTTTCGAAAAAAATGGATTCGACGTTTTAAATTACAAGTAAAATACTTTATGTTTTTCGTACTAAAGAAAAGGGGAAAGCTTCGATTAATAGTGGATTATCGATAACTTAACAACATTACCATCAAAAACAAAACGCCGTTATTACTAATTATTAAAATAAAAGATTACCTATAAAAAGCAAAATGGTTTACAGCTATCGATTTTCGAAATAGTTATAACATAATTCGGATTAAAAAGGGATACGAATAAAAAATAACCTTTAAAACGAAATATAGTTTATACAAATACCTAGTTACCCTTATAAAACTAACTAACGCGCCAGCAACCTTTTAACAAATAATAAACCATATACTAAAAGAATACCTGGATATTTTTGTTGTTTATTATCTCGACGACATTCTTATTTATTCGGAAACGGAAAAAAAGTACGAAAAATACGTTTATTAGGTTTTATAAACGTTACAAAACGCCAAACTTTTGGTTAATACCGAAAAAAGCTATTTTTACAAATAAAAAATCGAATTTTTAAGATATATTATTACACTAAAACAAATTCGCATAAACTTTAAAAAGCTACTAGTAATTAAAAACTGGGTATAGGCTATTAACGTTAAAAAATTATAAGCATTTTTTAAATTCGCTAATTATGACCGACGATTTATACGTAATTTTAGCAAAATAATTATGCTATTAACGGAACTTACCAAAAAAGATAAATTATTTTAATGGATTCCAAAAAAAGAAATAGTTTTTTAGCAAATTAAAAACGCCCTTACCAGTAAACCAGTACTAATTATATACGACTTAAAGCGATTAGTTAAACTAAAAACCGATATTTCGGATTATACCTTAAAAGTTGTAATTAAATATCGAAACGATTAAAGAAGACTTTACCCAATTACGTTATATTTTTATAAGTTACATAAAGCCGAATTAAAATATCCTATCTACGATAAGGAATTCCTAATTATTATTAACGCTTTTAAAAAATTCAAATATTATTTCAAAAGTAATATATACCAAATCAAAATATATACGTATTACAAAAATATTATATATTTTTTTACAATACGAAAACTTATCGGAAAACAATTACGTTATGCAAAAAGCCTTTCTAAATTCGATTATATTATTATTTATGGAAAAGGATTAGAAAACGGCAAAGCAAACGTATTTAACAAACAACCTAACCTTAAAAAAATTAAAATTAAAGTATAATAAATAATATTCGATATTATATCCGAAAAATACCTAAAATAATAACGAATTACTATATACGAACGATACCCGCTAATATATATTAACGTATCCAATGGTACAACATTAATTAATTAACAAAATATTAAATAAATAAAATATAAATACCCGAAAATTTACAAAAAGACTTAATACGAAACGTATACGAACATTTTATACATAAATACCTAGGGATTTACAAAACCTTAAAACGTTTATAACGGACTTATTACTTTCCTAAAATGAAAACTATAGTACAAAAAGTTATACGATAATGCAATATCTGCGCTAAAATAAAGGTACGACGACATAAATCTTACGGAAAATTATAACCTTTACCAGTTACTAAACGATTATAAAATTTAATTATATTTAACTTTATTTTTAAAGCTTTTTATTAAAAGATTTAGTTATAAAAGTATATTATAACAGCATTTTCGTAATCGTTAATCGATTTACGAAATTTTTTTATTTCCTACCTTATAATAAAAATACCGATATAAAATAACTAGCATACATTTTCTTTAAACATATTTTAAATACTTACGGATTTCTAACGGAAATTGATTCGGATAAAGGTATTACTTTTACTTCGAAATTCTGGTAAAATTTAATAGCCCAACTTAAATTAAATTACAAATTATTTAACGTATTTAAACCCCAAACAAACGAATAAACAGAAAAAACTAACTAAACGTTAAAAACGTATTTACGATATTATATTAATTATGAATAAAACAATTAAGTCGAAAAATTACCAATTATATAACTAACCTGTAATATTAGCTATTACGAAAACATTAAAACAACGCCAGTAACTACCAATTTTAAATTTATACTTAAAGTTTACCGAAATTTATGCAAAGATAAGCTAGCTAACGTTAAAGCAATTTTTACTTCAAAATAACTAAAATAACTGCACGCAGAAATAAAATTAAAGTTCGAATTATTACGTAATTAAATAAGCAAATATTATAATCAAAAAGATTAAAAAGATTAACTTTTTCGGAAAGGAAGATAATTTACCTAGCTACTAAAAATATCCAAATTAAAAGGTTAAATAAAAAATTCGATTTCAAATATATCGGCCCATACAAAATCGCTAAGAAAATCTTAGAAAACAATTATGAATTGGAATTACTGCCGAAAGTCAAACTTTATTTAATCTTTTATATTTCTTTATTGGAGTTAGCAGCAAATACAATCAAAGTTAATACGGAACAGGACGAAAAAGTCCTGGAAAACGTACCAGTTTACGAGGCAGAAAAAGTATTGGATATACGCAAAGAAAAGGGACTTACCTAGTACCTAGTCAAGTGGAAAAACTACCCAGACTCCGAAAACACCTAGGAATCCGCGAAAAACCTTACGAGCGCCCAGCGCCTCCTAAAGAATTTTCACCAGCAACGTCGAAAGCATTAAGAATAAGAGTACTCCAGTTTAAGTTACTAGGTGGCCAGTTGGTAGGCAAGGTGGTTTGCGTTAACGCAATCTTAGTTTGAACTGTTATTGCTTTCGTTCTAAACGTTCAAATTTTTCTATTGCCTCCGTACCTTGGACACCCCGACGTAGCATTTCGACCCCGTGCTAGCGAAGGACCTTGCGCAGTTTTTGAAGGCAATCGATCTTATTAACGGCAAAACGGAAAACCTTTCGCGCCTGTTCTTTTTCCTGTTCTAGTCGCTTTTCCTTATTTAAAAGCCGTTAATATTCAGAAATTGAAGGACCAAATAAATTACAAAAACCATTATGCTTAACGTAACAAAAGTATTTCCCCGAATTAAGGTATACCTTACAAACCTTTTATTTAAACTTGCAACGAAAATAGGATATATTAAAAAATATAACAAAACCAAAAGTATCGATTCGTTTTGATAAAATTAAAACGTTATTACGTTTACAAAATTTTTATTTTTTAATACGACCTAATATAGCGGTTAAAAAACAGAAAATAATATGTAAAAAAGGAAGTTATTTACTAAATAAATATAACAAATAAATCAATCTTTAAGGGCAAATATCCTGGAAAGGGGAAAATCGTATTATGATTAAAAGGATTTGGTATAAAAAAAGACGGTCGGAAAATATAGGAAATATTTCCGATATAGGTTTTAAGTTACGTAATTAGCTTAAAGGTTTTAAAGCGTTTAGTATTTTAAGTTCCTTAAATTAATAAGGGCCGGCTTAAAGGGCTTAATAGGTTTAAGGGTTTAAGCCGTTTAAGCACCTTAAACCAAGATTAATATATATACATTTATTTTTTCTTATAATTTAAACTAAATAATACCAGCTTGCAATTAACAATTAATTACCTAGATTTACATCTGTTATTACCAAACGTAACTATCGTTTTATTGCTTAAATTCCCACGATACCACTGCTAACATAAACCGTACGACTAGGTTTAATAGTTAGTTAAGCCCATAGCCGTCACAACTGTCCTTACGGTAATAGCGACGACAGGTCCTCCGCCTGTTATAATATATATTCCCTTATTTTTAATATTTAGAACCGAATTTTTCTCGAAATCTTTAATATTATTCGTACGTTAAACGTTTCTCTACTGGAACGATACAGGTCTTCCAGGCCTTTAAGGATAAACTGCTTCTTACCCGGTCCACCGCTACGGGTGTTGCGAAAACTGTTGCTTTAGTTGTTGTTGTTACTCTAACTTCGGCCTCCATTTCGGCCTCGCTTTCTTTTCTTGCCTTTGCCGTTCTGTTTCTACTTCTAGGGATTAAGGCAGTCCTTCGCTAGATATCCGTACTTGCCACAATTAAAACAAAGTAATTTTCCGTTTTTGTTCCATGTGGGCTTATTATCCCAGAAATTGTTATTACCTCCCTTACCCTTTTATGCATTATAAAACCGTCCGTTATTTTTCTTTTTATTGTTAGTACGGTCGTAGAACTTGCTGTTAAAGTCGTCGATCAGTTGCTGGAAAAAGTAATACGTCTGCCGCAGCATTAACTGCATTATTTTGCACCAACTGCCAGCCTTATTTTTTAGAGCAGTAAAAAACATAATAATGTATTTCTCGGTCCTAAGTTTTATGCTATAGCCTTTTACCTCCCGTAAAAGCTTTTAAAATTTGGTAGTAAACTGGACTGGATTTCCTTCATTTTATATGACTTTGCTTAATTCCTTCTAAAAAGACCTTTGCCGGGTTTTGCTCGTTGCTGCATAAATCTTCCGGAACGTTCTTAACATTTTCGTCCTCTTTTTAATCTCTATAATTAACTTTAAAGGCGCCCTTTTGCAGATCTTAGTAATAACCTTTGCGAAACGTAATTAATCCAGTTACTTTAGCTTTATTCCGTCCTTATAGTCAATCTCTTCCAGTACAAGGTTAAAAACGTTATTGTAAAGCTCTCAATTAGCCCAACCTAACAGGTAATTCTCCTCATCTAAGGAAAAATCGAAGCGCTTCTAACGGAACTTCGAATCGTTACTAAACTTCTTAAAATCCTTTTTATTCTTAAGGCGTACATCTAACTCACTGAAACTGTCTAAGCCGCTGGAGCCGGAAAGGCTGCTACTAAGGGAGCTATAACGGTTTTGCTTCTTCTTTAAGGAACCCCTAAACGAATTCGAAAAAAAGGATAAAGATAAGGAACTGATTAAATTATCAAGATTGTTGCGCCTTATTTTTTTTCCCTTAAATCACTTAAGTAGCTTTATTTCTTTTTCCCTTGCTTTTTTCTCTTTTAAAAAGGTCGGGTTTTTTAATAAACAACCTCCTAGGTTTCGTTTCGCCTTTTTTTAAGGGGTTAATCTTTTCCATATCGCTTTTTAATGCGATAGGTACTTCCTTGAAGCCATTCGCCTTAACTTTGGCCAGAACGTTTTACGATGCTTTTAGTTGCATATTCGTGCTGTGTAAGCTTTTGGAGCTTTCCGTTTTAGATTAAAACGTATCTAATAGCTGTATTATTGTGTTGTTTATCTGTTTTATCGTATCGTTATGTTTTTCGCTCCGGAGCTTTAGCTTTTTAATATTATTTTGGACCTGTCGGTATCTTTTTTCCCGCGCCTTAACGTCGCATCTAATACCACTTATGTTGATACCTAAAGACGTATAAAGCTTATATAGGTCGGCTTCGGGATGCTATTTTTAGATAAGGGTTTTTAGCGGCTGCTAAAGCAGTAAAGCGTTTTTTATTGAAAATACTTCGTATTCCTGTTCTCCCTCGCCGAAAAACTTTTCGTTTTAGGAAACCTTTTAATCGGAAAAAGGTAAGGGAAAAAGGAAAAGGTTTTCGTTCGTATGCTGGTTTGCCATCGTTAACTGCTACTCGACTCTTTCCCAAATCGTTAGCTAAGCGGCTTTTTTTTAAATCTCGTACTTTTTCTGTTAACTTAGCTTTTTAAATTGCAATCAGCCACTTCGTATAACGTGCTTGGTTCAACAACCAAAAGATGCTACCATGTCAGCAGCTGCAGTAATCGAATACAGAAATCTGGCGTAGCTTTCTGTATGTTCTCTAAGTCTCTTCTGGGAATAGACACATCTAATTCGCGGGCAATCGCCCTTACATACATGATTGGTTAACAAAGGATCGTCCGTAAACCAAGGCTGTCCCAGGTAGCATTCTGCAGCCTGGCTCAAATAAAGCCTACCAGCCGGCAATACCTGAAAGCACCAATTGCCGACAAATGGCTTTGTTAAACTGTCGGCAGGATTGTCTTTGTTTTCCACGTATTAAAAGCTGATATTGTCCGCTAGCAGAGGATGCATTAGTACTTTATATATGGAATGGCTCCTTCTGATCGGAACATATAGATTCCGTAACTAGACTTTATCAAAAGAGGAGTGCGCGTTTTAGTACGTTTGCAGCTAGTTATCCAATACAACATAACTGATATCCTTTATATCTGACAATTAAGAGTCTTATTCGCTTAATTCGCGTTATTATTAATTGATCAGTTGCTGTTGAGACGATATAGGCTGTACATTAATAGTAATTACTTATATACCCCGTTATCTATAATGGCGACCGTAGCGTCGACGTCCTCCGTCATTTATAAGGGACTTAAGGACTGGGACCGATATAAAGGCGAATTTTAGTTCAAAGCGTACGCGTTTGGTATTTGGCGTTATATCGACTTTAATTAGGATAATGTATGGCTTGTCGAACTTACAAAACCTGATATAACCTCTTATTCGAAAAGACGACTTCGTTAAGTAACGACGTAAACAGTTAGTTTTTTTTTCGAAGGCATTATATAAGCTGAAAAAGTTGATTATACGGGTTATTTAATAAGTTTGCTTGAAATAACGACAGCAGGTAAACAAGTTTATACTTAAGATTTCGCGATATATATTTACGAAAATCGAACGTACGAGAACTTTTGTAAAAAGATTAACGACTTTACGAAATTGGTTTTGGAGTCGGTATTTCCAGCGATTAAAAAGACGAATTTTTTCCTAGGAAAGAATTTAAAGGAATGGTACGTTATTTTGTCCGAATCCGGTAAGGTATATAACAGTAGGTTTATGAATAATATTTAACGAAAATACCGCGAAAATTTAAAGCAAGTTTCGAAGTTAGCGAAGAAATTAAACGAGTAGATTATAAAGTGGTAAGAAATAATGGTTTAGGGATAGCGTTATGGCGTTCTAAAAACGAAGATAGCGATTATATGGGTTAACGACTTATATATAACTTTGGCTTTAATTATAAAGAATTGGACGGTTACTTTTTAGATAGTAAAAAAAGCCGAAATTAATAACGGTACGATTAGTTACTAAAAGATAATTGCCAACTTTTTAAACTATTAGACGTTAACCTATCCCCTATTTACATTACGAAATATTAAAGTAACGTTTCCGACCTTTTAAAGGATTCCAGTAAGTTCTTTTGGTTAAGGCGATCTTAATTAGGAAGATATTAAGGATATTAACCCTTTACCGCAAGGAAGGGCCTAAAAATGCGAGTCGAAACGTAGCAATCGTAAAGGTTCTTAAACGGACCGAAGCGGAAGTAAAAGGAAGCGACAGGAATCCGACGCGCAGGGTATTTGTTATAAGGCCTGCTTAAGTTTTTACTATATATTACTTTAATGCTTTTATATATTTCCTAGCAAAGCCTTAAAAGGGTTTCGATTTAACCATAGGATATTTGCATACGTTTAATATCGGATTATTTTGGATTAGTTTCTAAAAAAGGAAATTAAACGTTTATCAAAGTTTATAGATAAATTACTAACTTAAAAAATTGATTAACTTTTATAAGGAGTAAGGCGAATCTTAGCGTACTTTTGATTTTTGATTAACGCAATACGATAAACGTTGCGTTTTACCTTTTAAGAAATTCGTTTATTTTGGATTTAAAGTCTACGATGTATATTTTTAATTTTATTAGCAAGTTTCTAACTTTTAAACTAACCGTACCAAGCGACGGGGTGTACGCAGGTAATAGCCTCGTACCGATTAAGGGGTACGGAAAGATTAATGTACTTCGAAGCTTTAGCGGTACGAAAGTATTACGTTTATACGACGTGACCTATTACGAAAGCTTTGTATACAACCTAGTATTTTTGCGGCAATTCCGGAAAAAAAGGTATTAGTAAAATAATAAAAAAACCAATAATTTTAGGCGAGATAAGTACGATTAGATGGTTGTTACGTTAATAACTAAATTTAATTAATTCGTTATCGAAAATATTAACTCAATAATTATTTATGCAGCCTTGGTAGTTTATAAACGAAATGTTAACTTATATATAGCGAAACCATTACGAATCGATAACGGTACGATCTGGCCCTTAAGATTAAGATATTTAGGGCCCGAAGAAATCGCTTAGTTATAGTTTTATGCAAAAGGAATCCGCTTAAAAGGTTTTACAATAGTCGAATGCTAAGTATATAATAAAGCGAAAACTAAAAAATTAATACGCCGCAAGCCGAAAAAGAAAGCTTTCCGATTAAAATAAAAAATCGCTATCGATTTTACAAACTTCGAAGAAAACTTTAAAGGATATAAATACGTTATGTTTACTATCGATAGATACTTAGGTTTTATCAAGAACATTTACCTTAAGAATCAAAGGCAAAATATATTGATTATAGCGTTTTGGTACCTTTTAGGAGTCTTTAAGAATTAGGACAAGGTTTTTCTATAGGTGTTCAAATGCGATAACGAGATCTTGAAAAATTATCAATTTCGAAATATGCTTTAATCGCCTTTTTTCAGTATCAGACTTAAACTTTTAATACCGTATACCTAGGCCCAAAACGGGGGTGCAAAACGTTTAAAGGGTGTAATTAAGGAAAAAGCGATTACGATACGAAATAGCGTTAAATTACCTTCGTTTCTGATCGTATATATCTTTAAAGCCGCAATATATCTATATAACCGTACTTTTAAATACGCACTTTTTTGGCAAAGCCCATACGAGGTTTACTATATTTGCCTAACGTACAAAGACGGCGTTGCAATACTTAATCGGAAGCCTTAATAAGCTTACCTGCGAATGTATAACTATATGGCTTACTTTATAACAGTTGCCGCCATAAAGAAAAAGCAAAGATTTTAAAAACAAAATTCTAAAGCATGGATTGGCTACTTTGTCGGCTACCGATTTACGAATATCTACGAGATCTGGAACCCATTAATTAATAAAGTTATTATTATTCGAAACGTATAATTTAACGAAAAGGCCACATTTTTAATTAATATTAAAAACTTAAAAGATAACCTTTTATATATTGTAGAAAAAAAGCCCAAGAAATTATTCCGATAAAGAAGAATACTTAATTAGGTAAATAATTATTTAACTTTTATATAAAAGGAAAATAAAGACCTTAACGGAACAATTTAGTTACCGGTTAAGCAAAAGAAATAATTCTAAAGAAATACCAGCATAGGATGGGTATAAAATAACGAATAAGCTTGTTTTTAAGGGACTGATTACCTTTATACGACCGTTATATTCGAACTATTTCTATCCCCTGGTCCATCGCTTCCGCCAGCGTCTGCCTTAATAACTGTTACGATCATTAAGCCGACGGAAAGAATAAACGTAGTCTTAAGCTTTCCTTACTCTATTCAACCTAAAGTAACGGTAAAAAACGAAAGTACCTTACGGGTAATAAGCGTAAGCTTCCCGTATGTTTCGTACTAAAAAGGTATTATCCGAAACGAATACAGGATGTAGAAAGCTGCTTTTAATGCAGGACGTTTAACCTTTTTTATTAGTACGTACGATAATCGGCCGGTAAACTACGGAAGTTTAAAAAAGTTTGTTACCCGAAATACGCGCTACCGTAATCGGAAGGTAATAATACCTTAGCATACAAAAAGGCATTGGTTATTAAACCGGACGCATAGGCGCGATTTACCGCTATTGCTGCGAAGCCATAAAAAGCTGAATATATACCCGTTAGGGGAGATATTTCGTAAAGCCGAAAAGGCTTATTTGCAAAATTATAAAAAAATGCAGTTTTGGGAAGCCGTTAATCAGTTTTCTGCTAAAGGAAAACAAGTTTTAAAATATATATAAGTATACGTTTACAAATTTAACAAGTATAATTAGTTGTAAAAATGTAAGGTACGTTTCGTCGTACGAAGTAATTAACAGCTTAAAAACGCATATAGCGATATATACGTATTTATACTAATTGAAAGGTCGTTTCGAGCTTTAATCGTTATCGCGGCTAGATTTAACTTAAAGTTTAAGCAGTATAACGCTGTAAACGCTTTCGTTAACGCTAATTTATCTTATAAAATATACATAAAAAAGCCTCCAAGGTATCCGTAACGTAGCAAAATTCTCCTAATTAGGAAAATATTATATGAATTAAGGAAGTCGCCGTTATTATAACAGAAAAGCTTCATTGGAATACTTACAGAATTGGAACTTTACCCCGTTTTTTACAACCCCTATTGCTTTATTCCTTAAAGGATGCTTATTTTCTTCTTTATAAACGATATTATTACAATATACCGTAAGAAAAATTAAAACCTCGTCGATCGGTTAATCTAACAGATACAAAAACGGTATATCCTTATAAAGGATAAAGACCTACGGTGGTTTTTCGGCATCGAAGTAATTAAAAACAAAGCTAAGAAGAAAATCTAGCTTTTCTAATTAAATTTTATAAATAAACTGGCTAATTTAGTTCTAAAAAGAAGTTTAAATAACTTCCCAAATACGCTAATAACAAGCGTCGAATTATTGCCGAATCCTGATCTAGCCCATTTAGGTTCCGTTAATAGATATCAAAAGAAAATCGGTTCCATCCTGTACGTAGCAGTTAATACGCGACCTGATATAACCTTTACGGTATCCCGACTTCCCCGATTTAACCTAAATCTTAACAACGTATATTATAAAGCGGCCGATCGAATTATATTATATCTGATCGGGACCAGGACGTTAACGTTACAGTTCGGGGGTAAGAATTTATTAAATATCTAAAGCGATATTTTTTTCGCGGATAATACGATCGACCGAAAAAACTTTTAAACTTACGTTATAAAGCTATTTAAAGGAATAATAAGATAGCGGGCAAATAAGCAAAATACAGTAATTACTTTTATAACAAAAACGAAGTTATTATCCCTTATACAGGTTACAAAAATAGCCTTGTTTAATTTTCGATTAATTAAAGAATTGGGAATTACCTTAAATAATGGACCGTTAAATATGTAATACGACAATTAACAGACTTTACGGCTTATCAACGTCGATGTCGCCCTATTACAAACGAAACTGCGGCATATGGATATATATAACCACTGGCTACGAAAAGCCGAAAAAAGGGATAGAATCAAAGTAAATTATACACCTACGGGTAATATGTTAGCTGATGGGCTAACAAAGGCCCTAATACGCAAACCCTTTAGAGACTTTAAAAAACAGCTAGGATTGATAGAGATTACAAAAGCTATCGATCGGCGGAGAAACAACCTACGAGTAATTTTAAAGGAGGAATTGGCTGATTAAGAGAATTCAATCGCCGGAGGAGAGGTAAAATGGAAAGCTGTGGCTTTAGGAAATGATACTAAATGCTAATCAACGCTGTAACTGCATTAAGGCGTTAAAGGGGTGTATCAGCTAGCAGGGAGTGCACTAGCACCCCATATATGGAATGGCTCCCTTTGATCGGAACATATAGGTTCGTAACTAGACTCTATAAAAAGAGAAGTGCGCGTTTTAGTGTGTTTGCAGCTAGTCATCCAATACAACACAACTGATGTCCCCTATATCTGACAGATATTTTTCGCCTGGATTTTCTGGCGTACGTAATAGTATTTAACTCGAATATAACGTTTTCTTTTTAATATTTGTTTTGCTTTTATCCATTTAAATGTACCTATATTGTTTTTTAAAATGGAAATAAAACCTTTAGGCATAAGTTCCAACTTTATCAGAAAGTTCTTAATTCTAACTACCTCCGCTGCAGCTCTACCTGTTCTTACGTATTTTATTTCCGTAATATATTTCGTAATAACGCTTTGTAGCTTTAAAAACTATAATATGGACACTATAGGCATAAAAAATATATACTCTATTATGGACTTCGCCGATTCGCTGTTATCTATAAAGCTTATATTTATTACTTCAAATAACCTTAGGTTGTTATACTTTTAGTACAGATGGTTTCGTTTTAACTTCCGGTATCGAAAAAACAGGTTTGCTGTACCGTTTAAGTATCGTAACAATTTTTCATATATTTCTAATGTTTTAGAGACGGATTACTTATAAACCTAGCTCAAATCGACGTTGCAAACGTTATATCTGGTCTGCTAATATAATTTAAAAAGTTAAATATTTTTTACCAGGCTTACGCATTTGAATATGTTTTCTTTGCGAATCTTGCCGTTATGTCTTACTGCATACTTTAAATAATTCTTAATAAATAACGTAAACTTTTCTCTTGTAATATCCATGCCATTTAACTTTAATAACTTTTTAATGTACTGTTGCTGGTCCAGTCTAACGTCGCCAGTCGATAAGGAACGGATAATTCGTATACCTAAATACCAATCCGCATTTCTTAAATTATTAATAAAACCGTTTTCAGCGATCTTCTTAGTAACGTGCCAGACAAGCGAGCTGGACACTTTTTGGCACCTTGCAACAACAAATTCAAATAACTTAACAACAACATATCGCATTAATTTAAATCAATCGGATTTTCTTTTCGCTAGACGTATTTACAATTTTTACACAAGTACGCGCATTATGTTTAGGCTTGCCGCAGACGCTATATTTCCGTTCTTTGGTCTTAATCCTTTTACGACGACCCCTTTTAGTTGCTATTGGCTGCATTTTTTTATTACCTTTTTCTTTTTAAGCCAGAAAAGCTTATCCTTTTTGTATAGTAAGTGTTTTTTTTTTTTTTGAAGACGTTTGCTTAAAATGTGGTTCGTTTTGCGTAATTGGGTAGTTTTTTCGCGAAGAAGAACATTTTCGTACAAAATTAGTAAATAACTTTTGGTTAAAAGATGAACCGATTTAGCTATTTTAGTTGACGAGCTACCTTGTTGGTCCTTAATCGTCTTTTGTAAATAACGTAATTGCTGCGTTACTTCTTTGATATTTTTAGGAGTTTTTGCGGGCGGGGAACGAATGGAACCGGTAGAGGTTAGCAGGGAGACGGTCGGCGTAGGCATAATTGGAACCTCTAATTCGGAAAGAACGTTATTGGGATCGAATGGAATAAGACCAGCTTTCGCGAATCCAGATTTGATGTTATCGGACGTTATGGCAGCTTGAAACGCGTCGTAAAAGCCGGCGAGAAAATTTTCTTTAGTAATATAGGTATGATGGCGTTATATTAGGTTTTCGATATATTGCGAATAAGCGCGTTTGAAAATAGAAAAACAAGATACATTAAAAGGTTGGAGCCGATGCGAAGAATGCGCGGGTATATAAAGCGTAATAATGTTGTTATTAGCGTAGTACTTTTCGAATTTTATCGAATGGTAGTTTTTATGGTCGTCGAAAATGAGAGGATGTTTCGAACCTTTTATACGCGTCCGAGTATGCTGGTTAAAATGCTGGATTTATTCGAAACCTAATTTATTTGTTGTCCAGTTATTATTATTTAATGCGATTTTTTAATCAGCTGCTGGCAATGGGTTATCGCGGCACCAGAACCTAAGGTAAATTTTCCCCGTTATGATAACAAATGGCAGTATAGCCCAACCTTGGATATTAACGGCTTGGATAACTGTAATCCATTTTTTATTCGCTTATTACGTTTGTTTAGGTTTTTTACGTTTTTCGGCATTAGTAATTATTATGTTAGTTGCCATAAAAAGCCTTATTAAGAATTTAATCTCGTCAAAGTTGTAGATATCCTTTTTCGCGATGCCGTACTTTGCGATTGTAGCCCGAATAAGTTCGAACTATTTGCGAAATGCTTCTGGATTTTCGGTTAAGATTTGTTATTAATCGATCTTCCGATTCAAACGCGTCCTAAGTTTATTTTACCGTTTAACAAAGTTCGACGCCTATTTAATTCCAACGCGTCCTGCAATACGTTAGGCTAGCAGTATATTGGCCATATCTTTAACGTCCTGGAGCCGGATAGAAAACGCTCGCGTATTTAGGTCGAGAATACGGTCGACAATCGATTCCTCTTCGGTCGGCGTCAATCTTCGCCCATTGGGGGTAATATCGGCGCCGGAAGGTCTGCCGTTGCAACGCGTCTTTAAGGTGGAATGTGGAACTTCATAGATAGAACTAAGCTTTTTGTAACTAAGTTTTGAGTTGTTTCTTTTAGCCTGAACGGCTAGGTTTATTTTAGATGCTTTTGTAAGTCGCTCCGTATTGTAGTTGTTGAGAAATAAGTAATTGAAGTAAGATGGTTGGATTGTTGGAAAAAAGTGTCCAGCTCGCTTGCCTGTCCAGCTCGCTTGTCTGGCACGTTAACGTTTTTAAAATATTATTTATTGGCTCCGAAAATCAGAAAATAATTAACGTCGAAGGCGATGACATAATTAATTTTGGGGTTAAAATAAATCGTATCATTAAAAATTAATAAGTAAAAGCCTTACTTCGCAAGTATTTCTTTAACTTTTTTCTATTAAACATTCCGGCCTGCCTTGAATCGTACAAAGGGTTTATTAACTTAATAACTTTTTCGGGGGGAAACCGGTATACTTCCTTATCTTCCGGGGACGTATCGAAATATTTCTTTAATATGGAAAACTGCTTTATGTAAATATATTTTTTCAGCTTGCTATTTAAGTACGCAGCGATAAAATTGATCTGGAATATATACCAGCCCTAATAAGCAGCCAGGGCTATTAAAACTTTTCAGTGCATAACCTTTGCTATGCTCGCTACGGTTTTATTGTAATTAATTCCTTTTCGCTAGGTAAATCCTTTCGCACAAATACAGGCTTTATACTTGTTTAGCGTTTTTATAAACGTATACTTTTTTCTTAGCACCTATTTGGCATCTACAAAATATCCATAAACATTTTTGCCAAATAAGCTAAATTTAAAAGTTTTACGTAAAAAGTAATTTTTTTAAATTTTTGTCAGCAGTCACAGTGATCGAATGCAGAAATCTGGCGTAGCTCTCTGTGTGTTCTCTAAGTCTGTTCTGGTAATGAACAAATCTAGTCCGCGGGCAATCGCCTCTTACATACACGATTGGTTGACAAAGGATCGTCCATAGATAAAGGCTGTCCCAGACAGCATTTTGCTGCCTGCTCTAAACAAAGCGTGCCAGCCGGCAACACCTGAAAGCACCAATTGCCGACAATTTTAGTAAAAATGGCTTTAAGCCATATCTTTCGTTTTAAGCTTTCTATAACTTTCCTTAAAAACGGGCCGTTATGCGTTATCATAAACAGTTTCCGGGTAATAAATAACTTGTTTAAGTTAATATGTTTTAAGTTCTTAATTTCAAAAATTCTATCGTACTTGTCCTTTAATATATTAACCATTTGCTGGTATTTGTAAATATTTCGGATAACTTGATCAGCGTTTCCGTAATTTCCAAAAAGTCGTCGTTATCGTTATCGCTTATTAATAAGTTAAAATGGAAAGTATATAAGCTATTATCGCCCTTTTGGGTTAAAGCTAGCTTTAATTTACGCATTAATTTAAATGCTTTATTTAAAGCTTTTAGGGTATACAAATCGGAAACCGTCTTTTGCGGGCGTCCCTTTCCACGCTTAATATTCTTAGTTTTCTGGTCCGTATCGTTCTTAAAAATAACGTTTGGTCCTTGTTTTTTATTTCGATACCTTTCTGTTTCTGGCGGTATCTTAAACGTTTCTGTACGGGTTATAAAAGCGATCCAATAATATCTTTAAAGTTAAGTAGCTAACTTGGTTTTTCCAGGTCCTTATAAACAATAACATGGGATATTATAAGTACTGTTACAAATCAGGACCTGCTTTCCCTGTCTGGGCAAGGACACCCTACGGTTAAACTCCGAAAGCAGATGTCTTGGCATTTCAATGTAATCTAATAAATCTGATGGATCTGGACCAGATTATATAGATCCAGCAGATCTACGACATATCCATAAAAAACCCAAGGATATATAATGGATAGGTTTCTCCTATAAATAGCACCCACTTAATTTCGCTCTTTAGCTATTAATCTAAATCTTTAATCAAAGGCATCGTTTTTCGATTAAGAGAAAAGTCCGTAAATCTCTTTAACGAATAGATTACTAAATTATTTTTTGCCCTATTATTACCTGCAAATCAAAAACCCTTTTCGGATACTACTTATATTTCCAAATGGTCGTATAACAAGTTCGTTACATTTTGGTAACTCCTTAATCAATAGCCGACAAATAATTCAAAACCTAATTAGGCATAAGCTTTTCTAAACCCAATAAAAACGATATTACAAAACGGCATTCAAAAAACAAACGATATTCCCGATCGCTCTTATTAACAAGCGATTAATATCCGGATTAAAACATTTTACTCTTTATTAAAAAAGTTTTTTTTTAATTCTTTAATCGACAACATGGCCCCTCTTATTATTCGGTCTTAAAAAGGACCTTCTTTTTCTTTGCAACAATTTTCCCCGGCTCTCAAGAAAACTATTAAGGTCTAGGAAAACGAACCGGAAAAGGAAAAAAAGGAATCCGACAGCCCGAAAGGCAAAGAAAAAGAACTTACGATTAACGACAAGCTGCGTACCTTAATAACTAAACTTCAGGCGGTAAAAAAGAAAAATGCCAAACTCGCTCGATAGCAAAAGTCTTCAATATTACCTTTATTTAGCGCGAATCAGTCCTGCGAAAACATTATTCCCCCCCCTACTTATTATGGAATGCCAAAGGTTAAAGGCTATAAACCAACCCCCCCAAAACCCTACGACGGTATCACAAATATGGTTGAATTCTTAATTTAGGCCAGACTTTACTTTAAGTTTTATAAGAATTTTTTAACGGATGATTATTAAAAGGTAATAATTATTTTTCAACTGTTTGCCCTAAAAGTTCTTTTATAATCCGAACCTATTATAAACGACTACCTTATAAATTACCCTAACTAATCTTCCGACCTAATTAATTATATTTTTAGCAACTATAAACATTTTAAGGAAAAAATACGAACTTGATTTAAAAATTCCGACAAACAATAACATACAGTCGAATAATTGCACCTTTTCAAGCAAACTAAGTCAGCAGCTAAATATAGGATTAAGTTTAATCGCCTTACATCAATTTTTAATTTCCCAAAAAGCGTACTGTTTTATCCCTTTTATTACGGCCTAAAATTATAAATTAAGGATAAAATGTACAAAGTGCCCAAAACTGGCCCTTTCTAGAATTATATTAACAAAGTTATCATTGCCGATCGACGTACCTTTAATAGGTACTTGGAAAAAAAAAGATCCGATAAAAAAAGGGACGATCGAATCTTTAGCAGCAAGTTCCAAAAAAGCAAAAATAAGGATAAAACCCAGAAAAAAGCGAATACCATTTTAAGAGAACTTAAAAAAGATAAGTCGAATATTAAATATTTCAACTGTAACAAAAAATGCTATTACAAAAACGAATGTTATTTTTTAGCCAAAAGGAATTTCAAGAAGGGAAGGATTCCTTAAAAAAAGGTCCGAACGGCCGAATAAGAAATAAATAATATAAGTAAGGAAAAGAAAGAAATTAATTTTACTTTTTTCCAGAAAGAATATACCATCGCGACCATTTACTATAAACCAAGCGGCGACCCAGAATACGAACGTTATCTAATTTGCCAGAATCAAATAACCAAAGCCTATAAATATTATCCCGGACAACCAGCCTTTAAGGTAGCTATAAGGCTAGGATACGAATGTTATTTAGATATGCAAAAATGCAAAATACATTACGAATTTGGCCAAATGTGCCCAGAATTTAACAACTACGGGCAGAAAACCCCTAAATCTAGCGAACTTCTAGAACGGGCGGTATACCTCAAAGCCGAAACCCCTAAATAGGATTTTGTTAATAGGTACGGACTTTTCCATTTTTCGGCCTGCAACGACAACGATTATATAATTTACTTTCGAACGAAAAAGGATAACGATTATTAGCCCAGTTAAAACGAAAATACCTTTATAAAGCCTAATAACGATTACAGATATATCGAAATTCCCCGATAGCCCGAATACCTTCGATCTTGTTATTTACACCCCGATTCGGATCAAAGCCGAAGAATTATTGTTTAGGGTTGCTTATATTATATCTCCATGCTATGCTTAATATATAAATTTCTAAATATAAAAGCAATCCTTGCAAAAATCTGAACTTGGAATCGGAAACCTTTTTAAACGTTAAAGGTAAAAATTATTAAGGTAAAATGGCAGATTGGCCAACGAAGGTGGTATATTTACATGGACGACAAGTATACCAAATACGCAATTAAGAAAACCCGCAAATAGAAACGCCTTCTAACAAACAAAACCACGAAATTAAAAAACGGTAAAAGCTTTCGAAATTAAGGTATCGAGAAGCTTTGCGAACTAAAACCTTATGTAAAGCAAAAAAAGAATTACGAAGCCAAATCGAAATTTTTATTAAATATTATAACCAAACTTTTAAAGTTATGATTAATTTTAAAGCAAAACGTAATTTCATTTCGCTAACTGTAACCGAAAACTATTACATTCCTTAAAGGTATAAATTAAAGTTCTATAAATTACGGATAATTAATAAAAGTCTTTTCCAGTACGATAACGAACGAATCCTTAAAAAAATAAAAAAAACTTTTAATATGGATTTAAAGGCATTAAAAGCATTTTACCTTGGATATCGCCGATATTTTAAGCCCCGATATTATTTTGGGATTACCGTAACTTAATTCCAGCAACCCGCTAATTAATTAAAAAACTCGCTAGCTTTTTTGGAATTACGAATTAACTCCTTTTTAAAAAAGGTCCAAAGAAATTTGCTACATAATTCGAAAAGGTAAGGTATTAAATTCTGCCAATACCATACTTCCAGAATACCAACGATTCGAACGACTTTTCAAGGACAGAAAAAATTACGAATTACTTTTATACGGATAACAGGACTATCGCATACCTATTAAAAAAGGATATTACCTTAAGCTTTATAAAATCTATTACATAAATCCAAAAAAGATAAAGGCTTTATAGAAAAGCATTTAATTAAACTTAAAAAAAGGTTACATTTAACTATTCGAATTCTTTGCAAAATATCTTATACTTATAATACCTAAAATTAAAAACGGCAAGCAAAAAATCGACCAAAATGAAAATCCGGTTTATCGACGCATAGTCGATTACCGACAGCTAAACGATATTACTATTAAAATCGGCTATCCCTTAACCTTAATAAATACCTTAAGAAAAAAAGTAAGCAAAGCTAAATAATTTACTGCCTTAAACCTTCGAAACGGGTACTACCGTATTAAATTAACAAAAGAAAAAAAAATAAAAAACTGCCTTTCGAACGATATACGGGTATTACAAATAGCGAGTTATACCTTTAAAATTTACTAACGCCTTTGCTAATTTCCAACGCCTAATTATAACCATACTTAGGAAATTCTTAAACAAATATATTTTTGTTTACCTCGACGACATCCTCATTTATTCCGGAACCCTAAGAAAATATAAGAAATACATTTTCCAGGTTTTTAAAGCTTTAATTAAAGCAAATATCCGAATTAATCCCGCCAAAAATATATGGCACATGCAAAAGCTAAATTATCTAGGATTTACTCTTACCCCTAATCAAATTTAAATCTAGGACTTTAAATTAAAAGTAATCAAAAACTAGCCTATCTTTAATAAGGCAACCGTTGCCGATATCCGGTAAATCTTAGGATTTACGGGTTAGGTACGTTACCTAATCAAGGGGTATAAAAATATTATTAAACTATTAACGAAATTAACTATTAAGAAATATATCGGAAAAGAATTCGAATTTTTAAAGGAAACTAAGAAAGCTTTTTAGCTACTTAAAAACGAAAGTACTAAAGCGCCAATAATGAAATTACCCAACGCCGGCAAAAAAAAAAACGCCTAAAGATAAACGCTTCAAATTATACCCTAAGCGCAATTCTGGAACAACAAAAAAATAACGAGAAATGGTAGTTAATAACTTATTATTCCAAGGCCTTTCGAAACGCAAAACTCCGATATAAGATCTACGGCAAAAAGCTGCTAGCGATTATTAACGCTTTTAAGGAATAAAAACCTTTTTTTAGCAGAATTAAAAAGCCTTTCGATATTTATTTAAATTACAAAAACCTTATCCTGTTTATAACAACTGAGGAATTAAATAAACGCTACGAAATTTGGATAATTTTCTTATCGAAATATAACTTCCAAATCTATTATATTAAAGGGAAAAAAAATATCCAAGCAGATATTTTAAGTCGTAAAGGAAATTACGATTCCAAGGTTCCGAAACGTCTAATGCAAATATTGCAACAGATTAAGGACGGTACCTTACGGTTATATGAAATACTAAAATAACTTACTTTAAAACTTTTAACGAAATTCCGAATTTTCTATAATAAGAAAAAATAGAAAAAGGTGCAATAATTAAATGGATAACCTGAAACCTAGCTATTATATTATGGCAAAATTTATATCCTGCGAAATTAATAAAAGCAATTCGTTAAAAAGTTTTACGAAAATATATTATACGGATATTAAAGTATTTTCAAAACTACCAAACGATTGCAGGAAAAATATAACTTTCCACAACTTCAACGAATTATTAAGCAGGCAATTAAAAATTGCAATATCTGTAATAAGGCAAAAGCAGCCCGATATAAACCTTATGGACTTTTACAGCTTATAAATATTCCAAAAAAAAGCTTAAAATATTATTGCTTAAGATTTTATTATCGGTTTACCTTTAATAAAAGATCCCGTTATTAAAGTTTAATATAATGGAATATAAGTAATTGTTAATAAATTTACTCAATATGGGTATTTTTTATCTTTTAAAGGAAATGTAAGAACAAAATAATTAGTTTACGCCTTTATCCGATATTACTTCGACAAACATAAAATATTAAAAAAAACCATCTTAAATAAAAACAAGTTTTTTATATTAAAGTTTGGTATTAGCTTTTTTAAGCAAATAAATACCAAACTTAAATTTTTTACAATATATTACTTACAAATAAATAAACAAATAAAAGGTTTAAATCAAATATTGGAATAATATTTAAAAAGTTACATTAATTACTAGTAGGATGATTAAGTTAAACTTTTTCTATTAATTTAAATAGTTTATAATATTTTTATTAACAAAAATATGGGTATTTCTTTTAATATAACGGTCAATAGTTACCAAGTAAAAACTTAACGGCCAGAATAGTTATTAAACGAAGTTCCAAAATTAACCGCAAAAGCTTTTCGAACAGAAACGGTAGCAACTGAAATCCAGATAATATAAGTCCGCTTATAAAATAAATGACGATTCTTTTAATAAAAGATAATCCAGTATTATAATAAAAATAAAAATAAGGGATTAATTTTGTCGAAAAGAAACAAAGTTTATTTGTTACGCCAAAAACAAAACGTAATTTCGAACATTTCCTAAATTAAAAATAAAAATCCAGTAATAAGGTTAATTTTAAAACGCTTAGGCCGTTTAAAATCGATAAAGTTATTTCTAAAACTAACCACCGACTGTTATTACCTAAAAAGATAAAAATATACCCTATTTTTCATACTTCTTTACTTAAACCAGTACTTAAAAACGCTTTGCTAAAAATTAGTTTGGAAATCGAAAAAAACGACGATAAGTACGAAATTAAACGAATATTAAACTTTAAGTTAATTAAAGATAAGGTCTAATATTTAATTAAATAAAAGGATTACTTATGCGAAAAAAATATTTGGGAACCCTTTAAGTACCTAACGAACGCGAAGGACCTGGTTAAGACGTTTTACCGCCAGAATCCTGACCGACCGTTTCTAACGCGGCCAAGATCGCAGGGGATAACGGCCCAACATCCAAATCCAGCCCTTCGGCGTCCCAATCGAAAGAAAGCGATGCCTCCATCATAGCATTAATCTCAGAAGCAAGCCGAACTTGTTCTGCTTCCATACGGCGTTACTTTTTTTCCGCTTTTTTTTTTCTAATTAACCCAATCCAAACCTTCCTTTAATATTTCTAAAGCTTTTTTTTTGAAAAGGTTTTATTAAAAACGTAAGCGTTTTAATCTTTTAATATATTCCCTCGTTTTTCTTTCTACCGCTTCTTGGTAAGCTAAAAATTTATCTTCAAGGTTTTGCTACTCTTTTTCTAAACGAAACCGTATTTCGTCCACCTTTTTTAACGAATTTATGATTAGAAAGTCATAAGAAGAACGCTGGCGACGAATACAACAGCTACAACTTAAGAATTCGACTGCAAAAAAACAGCCGGTTTCTTCGAAACGGACATAGTTAGAACATAGAAAACCTTCCGTACTAAAGCTTTTAATTAAATCGGCACGGGTGTTCCTGGAATCTCGTTAACTCAGACGGGGGTTTCCTTTCTATTTCTGGGCGCGATTTAGCATGTCGAAAAATTAGCAAGAAAGGTTCCAAAAAATCAAACTCCGCCCGGAAGGTTTCTTACCGTTTTATCTTTGGGACAAAGATCTTGGAAAAGGAGAAATGGTATTACGAATCAGGACCTACTTTCTCTATTTGGGCGAAGACACTCTACGGTTAAACTCCGGAAGCAGATGTTTTGGTATTTTAATGTAATTTAAAAGATCTAATAGATCTGGACCGAATTATATAGATCTAGTAAATCCACAACATACCTATAAAAAACTAAAGGATATATAATAGATAGGTTTTTCTTGTAAATACCACCTACTTAGTTTCGCTCCTTAGCTATTAATCTAAGTTTTTAATTAAAGGCATCGTTCTTCGATTAAGGAAAAAGTCTATAAATTTCTTTAACGAATAGATTACTGAATTATTCTTTGCCTTATTGTTACCTGCAAATTAAGAACCCCTTTCGGATACTGCTTATACCTCTAGATGGTCATATGACAGGTTCGTTATAGTAATCTACCGCTCTTTAAAAGTTATACCTTATAATTATATAGCTCTTAATACCTTAGCAGTATGCCCTTTGCTTTACGGGCTGCTAACTTTTTAACCCAATCCTGTAGTTCCCATCGATCAGGACTATGCATCTGCTACCGAAAATTCGAAGGTAATTATTATTAAATTTACAAAACATATTAAGTTTAAATATATTTTTTAAAATATTCGATTAATGTTATATCCTTTACCGTAAATTATCCCCTTTTGTTAACTATATACGTTATAACTTCTATTACAAGGTCCCAGAAATACGTCGGTATTTTTATTTAGGCTAAAATTGTACGCGTTTCGTTCTGCAGGAACTGGATACCTTTGTCATGGCCAGCCAGCCCTGGAGGGGTTGGGGGACATATAGCAAACGGGGCCCTGGATGCTTCAAGGGAACTTGAAGCATTGCTGACCTTTTGACTCAGTGGTAATAGGGCCGCCACTGTGACAACCTTTTTCTGTAACTTTATTTTAATATTGGTTATAAAAACTGGAAATTACCAGCTTAATATCTTCAATTACGCAAAACTTTTCGATCATAGTTATACCGAACTTCCTACTGCCGTCTAAATCTAAAATTTGCACTTGTTTACTTTAATCTTCTACATTAAAAGGTACCGTTTCTAAACGCTTAATTAATCGTATAATATACGCGCATAGGCTTTACTGTACCTCGTCCTTGGTTTTAAACGAATAATATTTTCTACAGCGCAAAAAATCGTTTATAATAAAACCGAAGTAACTGTTATTTTCGATATTAACAGGCTTAACTAAGCCCATATTATACCAAATAATTCCTCCTATATATCGTTCCCGTTTTTAAAAGTTTACAGACGGTATCTTCCGTATCTTTCTTTCGTCACACGTTATATAAAGAAACGATTTTACATCGTTAAGGTTTAAATTTATCCCCGTAAACCTTTTAATGGTTCAAATTAATCCTTTAATATTAGGATGGCAAAAGCGGCGGTATCATAAAATAATTTTCTTTATAACTTTATCCGTTATAAAAACTTTGCCATTTTTAAGGGCCATTATAAAAGCGCTTTTTAGGTCGTTAACCAGGTTACCGCAGACTTTCTTACCGAATAGCCCCCCCAGCTCGTATCTCTATTCATAATTTTCGTTATTCGTCGACTCCGAGGCCTTAATAATAAGCTCCGGCTTTCCATAAAGTTATAAAAAGAAACCTTTCCAAGATACGTTAATCGTCGTTAACTACGTTTTATCGAAGTTTACCAAAATATTTCGATTTAAGTAACTATCCTTTTTATACAAAATCTTACTGGAAAACACCTTTAAGGGGAAGTTGTTAATATATAACGTATACTTTACCATGGTCTTATTATTCTTTTTACGAGGCCTCTTTAAGGCCATTTTATTGTCCCAACGGCAATGGCGATAACGGGTCCTCCGCTTATTATAATATAAATTCCCTTGTTTTTAATATTTAAAACCGAATTCTTTTCGAAGTCCTTAATGTTATTCGTAATGTTAACGTTTGCTTTTAAGTTTTAAAGCAGTTTATCTTTATTGTTCTCTATGGATAAATAAATATATAACAGCATAGTATTGCTTACAACAATTGCTTTAAGGTTTTCAATAACTGCATTTATCGTTTTGGCGCAATCAGGCGCCTATAGCTTAAAGCAATTGGCCACTATAGCTTCAAAGCTCCCAAGCGCTGTAACCGTCACTCCAGGGCAGTCAGCTACTGTAGCTATAAGCCTATCATTTTCTATAGTAATTACTTTAATGTAGCCAGTTACCTATAGCTTAAAGCAATAAGCCACTAAAGCTACAGGTTAATCGCCCTTTATAACAATTGCTTCCGAGCAGTCGGCCCCTTAAAACGTCTTATTATACCATTGCATCAAGTTCTAAAGCTATTATTCGTTAATATAGGCGCTAAACGTTCCTCTACTAGAACGATACAGGTCTTCTAGGCCTTCAAAGACAAACTGTTCCTTACCCGGTTTACCGCCGCGGGTATTACAAAAGCTATTCCTTTAGTTATTATTATTATCCTAACTTCGGCTTTTATTTCGGCCTCGCTTTCCTTTTTTATCTTTGCCGTTCTGTTTCTTCTTTTAAAGCGTAAGGCAATCCTTCGTTAGGTATCCGTACTTGTCACAGTTAAAACAAAATGGTTTTCCGTTCTTGTTCTATACGGGCTTATTATCCCGGAAGTTATTATTACCTTCCTTACCTTTTTAGGCATTATAAAACCGTCTGTTAATTTTTTTTTGTTATTAGGACGGTCGTAGACCTTGTTGTTAAAGTCGTCGATCAGTTACTGGAAGGAATAATCCGTTTGCCGCAACATTAACTATCGTTTTATACCAGCTACTAGCCTTATCTTCTACAGCAATAAAAAATATGGTAATATATTCCTTGGTCCTAAGCTTTATACTACAATTTTTTACTTTCCGTAAAAGCTTTTAAATTTTAGTAATAAACTAAACTAAATTTTTTCCATCATAAATAATTTTGCTTAACTCTTTTTAAAGGGACTTCTGCCGGGCCTTACCCGTTACTGCACAAATCCTCCGGGACGTTTTTAACATTTTCGTCTCCTTTTTAATCTCTATAATCAACTTTAAAGGCGACCTTTTGCAAATCTTGGTAATAACCTTCGCGAAACGTAACTAATCTAGTTACTTTAACTTTATTCCGTCCTTATATCTAATCTCTTCTAATACAAAGTTAAAACCGTTACTCCAAAGTTTCCAATTAGCCCAATCTAATGAGTAATTCTCTTTATCTAAGGAAAAATCGAAACGCTTCCAACGTAACTTCGAATCGTTACTAAACTTCATAAAGTCCTTCTTATCTTTCAGGCGTATATCTAACTCGGCAAAGCTATCTAAGCTACTAAAGCCGGAAAAGCTCCTACTGGGAAAATTCCCATAGTTTTTCTTTTTCTTTAAAGAATCTCCAGAAAAATCCGAAAAAAAATTAAGGAACTATCTAAATCATCAAAGTTATTACGCACTACTTCTTTTTCTTTAAATAACTTAGGTAGCTTTACCTTTTTTTCTTCCCTTTTTTCTCTCTTCGAAAAATCGGGTTTCTCAATAGATAACCTCTTAAGCTTCGTTTCGCCTTCTCTCAGGAAGTTAATCTCTTCCATATCGCTTTTCAATACGATAAATATTTCCTTAAAGCCATTCGCCTTAACTTCAGGCGGAACGCTTTATAATACTTTCGGGTGTACACTCGTACTGCGCAAACTTTTAAAACTTCGCGTTTTACATTAAAGTATATCCAACAATTATATCATTATATTATTCATTTACTCCATCGTATCGTTATATCTTTCGCTCCGGAACTTCAACTCCCTAACATCATTCTCGACTTATCGGTATCTTTCTTCCCGCGCCCTAACGTCGCGTCTAATACCATTCATATTAATACCTAGGGACATATAAAGCTTATTCAAGTCAGCTTTTGATTACTATCTCTGGATAATGGTTTTCAGCGGCTGCTAAGGCAATAAAGCGTCTTCCACTAAAGATGCTTCGTATTTCTATTCTCCCTCGCCGAAAAACTCTTCGTTTTAGGGAACCTCCTAATCGGGAAAAGGTCCAGACAGAAAAAAAAGAAAAATATCTTCGTTCGCGTACTAGCTCGCCATCGTCAACTACTACTTAACTCTCTCCTAAATCGTTAACTAAGCGGCTCTCTCTTAAATCTCGTACTCTCTTTATTAACTTAACTCTTTAAACTGCAATCAACTACTTCGTATAACGTACTTAGTTCAATAACCAAAAGATGCTACCATGTCAGCAATTACAGTAATCGAATACAGAAATCTGGCGTAACTCTCTGTATATTCGTTAACTTATTTTAGGAATAGATATATTTAGTCGGCGGGCAATCGCCCTTTACATATACGATTAATTAATAAAGGATCGTCCGTAAACAAAGCTGTCCCAGGCAGCATTCTGCTACCTGCTCCAATCAAAGCCTGCCAGCCGGCAACACCTGAAAGCACCAATTGCCGACATAACCTTAAAAATAGGGCTTGATAGCAAGTTATGATTTTTAATTTCGTTTTGTACATCCCTATATAAATTTTCAAAAATTATTAATACGCCCTTATTAAATATAGCTTTAATATAACGCTACCTATTCCGTAATAACGAAAATTTAATATAGAATTAAGATCTTTATTTTCTTATACCTATTTAATTTTAATTAAAACGGTAGTAAGAGTATAACCTCGAAAAGATAGTTAAAATTTTCGTTTTGTATATACTATAACCTTTTACGCTTTTTGGACCGGTACGATAACAATATAACTTTATAAGCCAAAATAGTAATTTATAGAGCTTAAAATCGGTTATGATAAGCTCCGAAATATATTTTCTTTTTGATTAGCTGAATACGAGCGACGTATTAAAAGGTTTGGGGTGGATATTTTAAACTTTCGAGGATTTCACTTTTTAAAGCGAAACATTTACTTTTATCCGCTGGCTTTACCGGTTTCTTGCCGATACAGACGTAATTAACTCATATGCCAACGTTAAATATACGGCCGACAACTTTACGGAAATTTTGCGCCGTCGGTTTGTTCGTTTTATATTAAGTGCTGTGTTTAACGGGTAGGCCGTATTTTACCGAAAAAACAAATAAATACGGTACATAATATGGTTTTCGGAAAATAAAATATCATTTTCGTTATTAAGATAAGTTTTAAAAAATTCTTAATTATTTAAGCTTTTTTTAATAACCGATATAATTATCATATAAGCCGTACCTTTAGTTAAGTTAGTTCAAAAATAACGAACTTTTTTATTAGTAATAGTTATTATGTTTTATTATTATCTTAATATCTGCGGAAACGAAAAAGTTCGATTTAAAAATGTTCGAACGTATAGCTGCCGGATAATATAGCTATATTATTTTTGCCCTTAAATAATTATTAAATAATTAATTCCAAATTATTATATTAAATTCTATTTTCGAACAGCGATATAGTTTAGTAATTATTAACGAAGTATACCTGTTATAAAAATGGAAAAGCTTCCGGCTTAAATATGTTAATACCTATAACTTACATTTTATTTTTTTCTATTTACGTGTATAAATTTGCGTGTACGGCAACCGCCGGCGGTAATGTAAAAAAGAAAATTACGAAATACAAAAGTTTTAATAAAACCGAATGTTTAACTATATATAGTTATAAGGTAAAGGTCCGGCGTTTTAATATTAATCGCTCCGAAATCGATATTGTTATTTTTCTTATATTTAAAGGCTAACGTTGGAATTAATCCTATTTATATTTCCTGCTAATTAATATAACGTTCCACACAAGCAAGCTGTATACACAAGCAAGCTGTTATTACGGATTGAGATCTCCCGTTGTCTGCGGGAGACCAAAAGAGAAATAACCTCGGGTCGGGTAAACTTCGGTTTCAAAAATGGTCTCTGCGGAGCCCACAGAAACACCACAGAAACACTACAGAAACATCTCAGAGACGTTATAAAGATATTACAGAAACCAGACGGAAAACATACTAAAGGGAAAAGACATATAAGATTTCCAAGTTTCCTTGTAAATAATACTTAGTTTCGTTTTTTAGCTATTAATCTAAGTTTTTAATTAAAGGTATCGTTTTTCGATTAAAAAAAAAGTCCGCAAATTTTTTTAACGAATAAATTATTAAATTATTTTTCGCCTTATTGTTACCTACAAATTAAAAACCTTTTTCGGATACTAATTACATTTCCAGGTAATTATACGACAAGTTCGTTATATTTTAATAACTTCTTAATTAATAGCCGACGAATAATTTAAGGCCTAATTAAGTATAAGCTTTCCTAAATCTAATAAAAACGATATTACAAAACGGCGTTTAAAAAATAAACGATATATCCGATCGCCATTATTAGCTAATAAAAGATCGATATCTGGATTAAAATATCCTACCTTTTATTAAAAAAGTCCTTTTTTTAATCGACAATATAGCCCTTTTTATTATTCGGTTTCAAGGAAAATCTTTTTCTTTTTTGCAATAATCTTTCCCGGTTCTTAAGGAAACTATTAAGGTTTAAAAAAACGAACCGGAAAAGGAAGAAAAAAAATCCGATAGCTCGAAAAGTAAAGAAAAAAAACTTACGATTAACGACAAGCTACGTACCTTAATAATTAAACTTTAAACGGTAAAAAGGGAAAATGCTAAACTTGCTCGATAGTAAAAGTTTTCGATATTGCTTTTATTTGGCGCAAATTAATCCCGTAAAAATATTATTCCATTTCCTACTTATTATAAAATGCCAAAAGTTAAAGGTTATAAATTAACCCCTCCAAAACCTTATAACGGTATTACAAATATAAAAAAAATTTTAATCCAGGCTAAACTTTACCTTAAGTTTTATAAAAATCTTTTGACGGAGGATTATTAAAAGGTAATGGTTATTTTTTAGCTACTTGCCGGAAAAGTTTTTTTATAATCCGAATTTATTATAACGTCTCGGATAAGCGAACGGCTCAGACAAGCGAGCGGCTGGTTTCTGGGCACCTCGCAATAACTCATCCACATAACTCAACCATAATACATCAAATCAATCCCAATCAATCGAATACTTCTTTGTTAACTATTTTTCCAGCCTCCTTTCAAGTATGCACATTATATCAAGGCTTATTGCGGACGCTATGTTGCCATTACTTTCCCTCAACCTGCCCGCAACCGACTTCCTTTTAACGCGTCCAAGCCAATATTGCCCCCATTTCGTACGACCCAAAGCCGACCGATTAGATAACTATTCTCGACCGAATCCTTAATCCAAATACGCGAGTATTTTTTATCCGGCTTTAATACGTTAAAGATACGGCGGAAAACGTGTTATAGAACAGGTTGGAAACGCGTTGGAGGGCGTGTAAGGGGTCCGTACGGGGCGTCTCGCTGGGCGTGTAGCGGGGCGTATGGCAGGGCGTATGGCAGGGCGTGTCGGACTTGATTTTGCAATAATTCGAAACTTACGTAATTATACGATTAAAACAAAGGTTTCCCAGAAAGAGGAAGACTTGGTATACAAAATGAACGAGTTCTTTTGGCCGGCAGAAAGGTCGTGGTAAAGAATTGT
>QJNY01000673.1:0-37058 GCA_004155945.1 Monosporascus sp. mg162
ATAATTTATATTTTAAAAAAAAAAAAAAAAAAAAAAAAAAAAAAAAAAAAAATTTACTTACTCGAACTAACGAATAAATAATTTAATCTTTAAAAACAAAAATTCTCAAAAGGGAAAAATCATATTATAACCTAACAGTCTTAACTTCTCTATCTACAGTCGAAACCAAAAACAAATAAGCCGCAACCCAGCTAAAAAGATAACGAGCTCAAAAAGTTACGTAATAAACTCAAAAGTCTCAAGGTACCAAGCACCTTAAACCTCTTAAGCCAACAGCCGGGCTCAAAAAGCTCAACAAGCTTAAAAGCTCAAACCGCTTAAGCGCCTTAAACTACAAAAAAGATATATACGCTCCTTAGATTCCATAATTAAATAACAGCAACTTACAAGATAACTTCGTTACCCAAGACACCCTTAGTATTACGAGACGTAACTAACTACTTTATTACTCAGAGTCCCACAGTACTCACTGCCAATATAAACCCGTCGACTTTAAGTTTAATAGTTGGTTAAACCCCTAGCCGTCACACTAACGTCTCCATCAAAGTACACTTATACATAAAAGGCTGACCCGTATCCTCCGCTCACTAAAATTGCAGTCTCCCTAATACCTAAAACCTCAAGTAACCTTTCGAATATCCTGCCTCATAAAAATATTATGTATAAAAAACCATGCTTTACCAGGCTTTCTGCGTAATCCTTAACTCCTTTTTCAAATTAATATAATTACACCATACTAGCTAAATATGTTACCCTTCTACGCGGACCTTTCGAGATATAAATTTAAAAAAATAATATCGATAAACAAGCAATAAAACGACTAAACGTAAAAATAGTAAGGTAAAAACATAAAGGCAACAACATATTGTCGTATAGCTAATTTCCCTTGTAAACCGTCCAGAATCAATCTTCGACGATTCGTAATTCCCGCCTAATAAAAGTTAAAATTCGAATCCTTTCAAATCTCCTCTTCACCTCCTAATCTCGGGATTCACACTTAGCCTTCCGAGCTCTCTTCTAATCGACAAATTATATACTATAGATAAGTCTGCTATCCCCGGCTGCCTCCATTTATATTAGTAATTCCAGGTCGAGGCATTCTTGATCTATATCGGCCACTCCGGGAATGCTTTTCGTAAAGCCTTCAATAATATATGCCAACTAGCCTCTAAGGTAATTATAAATATGCAACTTCTTAATTTACCACCATGCATACATAAATGTTTAAGGAAGCATTATTTATGCCCACCCTGGCCCTCGCCGTAAACGACTCCTTTTAAAGAATTATCGAACCAGAATTAAATTAGGTAATTTCGATTCCGCCGCTTTCTCTTTTGCTACTTCCATATATTAAGGCTTACTGGTTTTAGTTGCTAAAGTCGTTCTAACTCATCCTGGATCGCCGTTGTACCATCTTGCCATTATAAATCCGGTTAATTAACTGTTTATTTTGCTCCGTATCCATCTTCCCGCTAATTCGGCTGTATATGGCTTATTCTGAATCTTGGTTAGGGCATTATCCGCCTTCCGTTAGTTAATATAGCTTTCTTCTTAAAATAATTATAATAAGGTTGCTTTTTTTAAAACTAAGCGTTTTGGCGTTGGAATACTGAAGGCAAAAAGGCTAAAACGGTCGTAAACGTGGTAATTCGTATAACCAGAAGATATCTAACAGGCTGGATTAAGATCACAGCCTTTGCGCATAACCGAGTAACTCAAAATAATCCCTGTCGTGGTTATTTCTATTTTTAGTAAATAGCAACTTTAACCGGGGTGTCCAAAAACGGGGCTCCTGAGCTGTACCACAAGCTTACCCCAGGCTCACCCTGGCTCAGGGGAAAGCAGGACCGGCTCAGGTTCATACACGACAAAGGAAATTGCTAAGGGCAACTTTCGGAGAACGCATATGTCTGTTGCTTATTTCCAGGAGAACACCAGGAGTAAGGTCCTGAAAACAGAAATAAAAGTGCAGATTATCAGGCTGCGCCGGATGAGGAGTACAGGAATCAAAACAGACGGAAGATAAATATAAATAATTCATGGCCGATTCAAGGTCAGGGGAGATACATCAATGACCAATCAATAACAAATGCCGGAACTTTAAAGGAGCGGTCCTTTTCACTACCGAGGTTTGCGTTAGTCATATCTTGATGACTACAGGGGATGGTGTGAACTCAAGGGTGCAGGCTAGGACCATCCTCAGTCTGTTATTTGCTTCTCCCAGCTATTCCCCTAAGTTACGAATAAAGGATACAGAATGGAACTGAATATGAAAGCATTGGGTGTTCATGAGACGCCAACTTGACTGCAAGTTGGTATCCTAGAGTATACCCTCATCATGAACTAGACAACGGTGAATAGCAGCGTAATCCACGCTCATTGTTAGCTGCACGCCATTCACACTGGAATGTTTTCACTTTTTCTTTTTTTACATATACGTTCCGAACTTCCAACATCATCATCAACATGGGGACACCGATGCAACGCTGATGCTTGCTGGAACAACAAAACTTTGGTGCGTTCATGCCGGTGTGTTAGCCCGACATAGAAATTTCTTCAAAGGTGTCTTTTTCTGTGGATTTTCAGTATATTCCTACAACCTCACGTTGTAATCATGACCCAATACTGTCTAGGAATCAACCACAAGAAGAATAGTCTCACCTGATACCGAGAAACAGACATTGGAATTTGTGATCGAATACTTCTATAGTGGCTGTAGGTTATGCATGGATCACGTTTGGTTCACTTAGTAATTCTGAGAACTGAAATAGTGCCCCGCCATTGTGTGGCGCCTCCCAATTTTGGGCACTATTCAGACTCGACAGTAATCGAGTAGAAAATTCCTAACTTCCTCCGTAAATAAACAAGGCCTGCATCTATCATTGCAACCTTCAAGGGCCTGTGGTCCCACACACTCATCACTCCTCCAGCTATTAGCAAAGAGTCTCATCGTAGCAGATTATCTTGGCACTCCCGCGCTCATCAAGGACACGTACGGAGCCTTGTGTACTGATTTGGCGGGGAGTCATTGGATCTGCACGCTACGACGCCCAATCCAAGCACAACCCACACCTCCAGGCAAAAGAGAAAGGAGACGGCTCATATCTTGGGGTAGAGCCAATCCCCGATGGGACATGACACCTCGAGACGTATTACTCGAGGCCTGTTCCTTCGGATCACGCGGTACAACATGAAACGGCCACACAAGCGATAGGAGCTGCCTACGTGAGTCCGAAACAACATGTAATTTCGTGGCAGACCTTTGCGGCAGAATCTAGGTGGACTTAGAGTTTTGCGGCGCGTCTTGAACGTGCAATCTTATGCATGTAGGCGTCATAGTTGGGCAGCTAGATGGATAACTACTGGTACGGGCGCAGGCACCGCGGCCGGTCGTCCATACGTACAGTCCATGATGCCAAGCGTCGCTGCTGGCTTGTAGAATTCTAGGTACACTCGACCCCTTGTTTTATTGTGGGAGGAACCCGGTATATACGAAGCCCGTGGGCTTACTGTGACACGTTGACTCTTGGGTTGGTTTATTTAAGTGCGAAGCAATTGATTTGGAATCAAGATAAGAAGATACATTATCCTATCAGAAACATATCTCGGCGAGTTACAAGACTCCCCAACAATAAAACAAGGGTTTGAGTGTAGAACCTTGGCGCACTCATACGGAGTGACAGTGTCCCAGGGACACACACATAGATGCGAATCGTATAACAGACGGAGGGACTTCCATGGCGTCCCACCTCGTGGTCCATGCACGTGGCAAACCCAGGGTCTGGACCAGGGCCGTCGACCGCCGATGCGGTACTGCTACATACCATGAAAGGTAAAGCAAGCCGCGGGTCTAGACTCATAATGAATCATGTCGCCGTCACGACCTGAGGTTCGCGGGCGAACCTGTCAATAGCTAACGACTCGAGGAACAGACAGACAGACTGGCTTGGTCTCCCATCCATTCCATGCGTGACGTGTGCGGTTCCGGTCGGAACTGATAGAACTTTCCACGTGGGAAGGCGACTCGCTTCTACTAAGTATTCCTCTGGCACGAGGTGGCCCACCAATAGTCACGGAGCTAGGACCGTGGGCCCTAGCTCCGTGGGCTGAACTCTAATTGACGTTCGGCCCCTTTTACCACCCCCGCGGGGATGGGAACACGTCATGTGGGGATCTCAGAACTGACGACACCAGTGGCTCGCCTGTTCATTATGTTCCCACTCCGTATCGGAAAGCGGTCACTTACTCCGCAGGCCGGTGTGTTATGCCCTCTCCGCTCTTCCTGTCCGTGAGACTGGGATCCCGGATGTCCGGGCATGCCATAGCTGAACCCGGGGCCTAGTAACAAGCTGCCTGAGCAAAGGGGCTTAGTTAGCCCTGCTAACAATGGGCACATATTTCAGAAGTCTCAGGGGATGCATAGAACGCATTGGAGCTAGTGTCAAGTTTCAGAAGGATACATTAATCGCATTAAGCGCTGATCCCCCCGTCTAGCACACTCTACACGCCCACACCCCATCTGTAACTAGAGGCCAGCTAGCCCATCAGCAATCAACCTTGCTTTAATACCTGATCCTGTCTCGGGTGAGTTCCGAATCCCAGCTATGACCTATTCATGAAGATCCTTGAGCTAACCCGGGTGATAGGGGCCTGGGCGAACACCTTCAATCCCTGCGCACCTCCAATTTTTCTGCAGAAAGGCTGAAATCGGTAGACAGGACCCCGGCCATTCTCTCAGTATCGGACATGGCGGTCTCGTCGAGTGCCGTCACGTTTCGAAAGTAAAAGTTCCGTTTTGGCGGCGTCGCTGGACATGCCGAAGTAACAGCCCTGGTTTATCCTTTGCGGTTCTGTGCTGAAGTCGCCGGCACCATTCTGGAGTATGGAAGCGGTTCTGACACCCGAAGTCTTCAGAAACGAACCAGAAAACGGAACGTCCGAACGTCCTCTGCCCGGTGAGTCCCCCTGGACGCTTCTAGACCCTCCGGGAAAACGCTAGCCCCTTCGACTTGTGGCAGCAGTCCTTGGTTGAGATGGGCCCATCTTGTGCCATTTTTCCGAACGGTGTCCATACTGACAACGTGGTTGCAGTCCAATGGATACTTATAATCCGCCCCGTAGTAGATGGTCGGTCCGACCGCTAAATCCGCACCAGCAATTAGAAAATGGTTCGTTTTGTTGTGTCCGAGACCTATGGATAGACTTGATGCCAGTACGATAGCATTTGTGACCAGACAACGTCAGGGGATTTGGGTTCTGAGTCGATATCCGATCTGAAGGACAATGATCTCTTGACACCAAGAGGAAAAGATAAAGTGTCATTAATGCCGGCTGCGTTCTATGTAACCGTGCAGGAGAAGGTCAAATTCAGATTGCCGAAGTCCACGGCAGGTAACGTGCCAGTGGTGATCGAGTCTTTAGGGCCTAACCACACGAAGACCTTGCCGGTGACGTACCAGTTATCATTGACAGTCTCAGTTAGCCTAGCAGAAAGCTTCCCCGCATCCTTCACACCGGCTACTCCCTTGTGCGATCGAACGTGTAGATGTCACTTTGTAGCATATTTCCCCACCAGAATTCTTCGCTTGCTTGTCCATTCGCTGAAATAGAGAAGACTGCTCGCTCAACATTCTGAGGTAAAGCGAATGTATTTGCCGCAATTTCTTGAGGTAAGACAAAGTGGCTGGGTTAATTTGATGCCCCTTTCCTTGCGGAGACGGGAATAATCTGTCAGCTGGCAGCTCCATGTTGGTCTGAACATCGTCCATGAAGAAAGTAGCAGTAAGCGTGGCATTGAAAGATGCGTTGAATACATCGTCCACATTATTGCCAATGTCGAAGACCAAGGTCTGTCGTGATTTCCGGAGATACAAATATGCTGTCATGTCTTTTACGAGTGTCCACCGAAGTTCAGGGGGCGGCGCCGGTTCCGTGGTAGACGTTCTCCACACTTCAGTGTCACCAAAGTACATTAAGGCTAAGCGGTCCAAGTCAACACCTTTGGATACAACTATGAAATTCATGACGACTCGATTGAATTTACAACTAGGAGGGGTATAATATCCTAAACAAAGTCATAGATCATCGTAGAACAGATCTCCGATTAACGCCCATTATAACATCGACAAAACGTTTTCCATAGCTAAAGCCGAAAACGTGTTCCATCAACAGCACCAAGAAGGCGGCCGAGAAGATGAGTGGGAGGTTCCCTGAGTGCCCCCCCCGCGCCATTTACGGCAAAAACCGGTTAAGCGACCTGGAAGCATTCAAGCGCCGTAGCAGGGTAGTTCTCCAGTGCCTCCAGCAGTCTTACTGGCTTCTCTTGAGAGGTAAAATTTGTAGAAGTGGACGACTTTCAAACAAAAAAGGAGTTGGGCTGCTAGTACCAAGGAGACAACAACCAGATTTAGACAGACGAGTAAGCATCCGAACAGTGAGAGGCGACATCGGATGATGCTGCTGTCACTCGAAAGAGTGCCAGACTGGTGACTCTGGGGGTCGGATCCACCGTTCTCCAGTGTACGGGAGACCATCTTGCACACAAAGCCCGGAGAGGTTCGGATATAGACCGGAAAGGGCATCGCTTTTTTGCGATGAGCTATGAGGCAGGTATCATACAGCTGACATGTTTGGGCTGACAGCTTGGTAGTCGTAATCCATTCAATATGAATGGCGTAATAATGGGTTCCGCGGTCTTGAGACAGACGTAAGTCGAACTTGTTGAACTAGAACAAGTTCAACGAGACGAAACGGGTATAAAAGAAGAATAAAAAATCCCACATAATTCGGGGTTGGCATCTCGCACTCAGGAGTGGGAGTTTGCTTAGTCGAGGTGGCAAAGTAGATGACCGCTTCGGTTCGATTCATGACGTGAGGTAATGTCGTTGACCCAAGCTGCCTTGTTCTCCCCTTTAAAGGACGTTCGTTCGAAAGTGCAAGGGGCCCTGGCCTCTGGAAATGATGAGAGTGTGGGGTAGGCCAGGGTGAGCGCGACCGTTGACATGGGCTGGTTGTCCCGTTCGATCAATCACCCAAAGGACCCAAACGTACCTCCCTAAGGGATGGTACTTACCATTTGAGTCGGCACTTGGAGCGGTAGATCTTTCGGGAGTTGGAGATTTCGGAGGCCTCCGTGAACAAAGCAGAACAGTAGGGACGGTTTTGAGCAGCCAAGATTTCGGTATCGACGCAATCCCGACGGAACAAGCCCGTCCTCTGTCGAGGCTTCACCTCACGTCATGTAGAGCTAAGCGCCGACGTTGTCCCAGTACCTCTTTCTCGCGGCGACCGCCAGCTCGTTACCGACGAACCGGTGCTGGAAGAAGTTGAACACGGCGAACTCGTCCCGCGTCATGACATATGTATCCGGCTCTGCCTGGAGCTTGGCCCAGATCTGCGCCAGCGCGGTCTCAAGTATGTTGCAGATCTTGGGGTCCTGGCTACCCTCAGGGCTGTCCCGAGCAACCTCCAATGCGTGTGCGACCTTGCTGCCGCCTCCAGTCGAGGGGCTCGGGACTGGATGGGCGCTTTGCGGCATGGTCAGGCTGATCGACTCGATCGCCTTCCGTGCCGACGATGGAGATGATGGCAAGGTCCAGTGGGTTGGAGAGTAGGTCTGATACGCGCGGGTCCGCTGGAAGTCGCGGTGGTTGCTGAGAAACATCGTCATCTTGAGAGGTTGAGGAGATGCCAGTGATATAGGTGGTGATATAGGTGAGATTGGAGTCGAGGGCTGTTTGCCAAGAGCAAATAAGTATATCCTTTACTGTGGGGGTCAATTTGTTTGATGAAACAAGGTGTGTGAGGAAGATCAGGGGTCTCGGGCGACTTTATCATTGTGCCCGACCTTGATTTGTGCCGCGCGTCAGCAATTTCGATAGACGCGCTTATCACAGTCTCAAATACGACAGTATACGAGTATTGAGTTTCACACCAGGAAGGTTATATAACTCTGACTTTCCATTATTACACATATAATATCATCGGAAAACTGCTTTGGAACGACCCAAGCAAGACCGAAGTCATTCTCGCCTACCATGTGTGGCCCGTCAACGTCAGGTCCTACTTGCTAGCTCTCGCGCCATTTACCCGATCCGTCGAGAGTTCAGGTCGCAAAAACCAATTCTTAAAATTAGTCTGGTGTAATCTCTGGTATACTACAGTAGTTAAGCTTGGGTGCTGCTTGCCTAGGTGTTAGACTAAATTCATGACTTGCTCATATGGGGCATGATGGCTGCCGTTGACGGAAGTCTTTCTCTATTCACTAATGAAACCTTGAATGTAGAGAAGCTATTATTGTTCATCCGGCCAACAATACATGGCTATTAACGTGGTATATACATACCTATATAGAACTCATATAACTCTTAACGAGACACTCGTGTTTATATGTTGCTCAGCGGCTGGAACGTTCCATCTCGGAAATATCCGATTGAAGCCAAATAGCCGCAAAACAACTGATTCAGGCGCGCTCTTCCATATAAGGTAACTGATGTCAAATTGGAAGCTATTTTATGGTTCATTTGGTGTTGGCCAGTCTATCTTGACTCACAGTTCAAAAAGAATGTTAGTACTGCAGTAAGTTGGCCTTCAGGAAGACATGCGGTTAGGTTTCACAGGATAGGGAGCGGCTAAGAAGTACAGAGAAGAGTTGGACGTGGGCTCCTCCTGCAACAGAGTCAAATGACCGGGTTTAGCGATGGACATAAAGTTTCCATGCGGCAATTTAAAACACTGAGATGTGTCCCGGTCCATAACCAGCGCCTTGGTAACCGGCAGACCGGTCTAATGAAAGCTTATCTATACGCTGATCGGTCCGGTGATGAAGCATATCCCAACCTGATGGATAGGGTTGAAACAGTTAAGAGAGTATTTCCAGGCCGCGAAGCAAATACCGGCAGCGCTTTACGCAACGGGCTACGAGTCAGAATAAACTTGGTACATAGGTAACCTGTACGAATGTATATCCGCAAAATAGACATACCTTGAATACGCCAAGGGGCGCCACCTTCACATCGTGCATGTACTATATTTAATGAGACGCTTGGCAAGACGGATTCCCTTCAGGAGCATGAAGGTCCCGTTAGTGAGTGGGTGACACGGGCAAGAGGACCTAAAAAGGAAAAGGTCGAAGAAGGATCGAATATTCGACCCCAATCGGGCGACGCACCAGCCATCATTAATGCCATGAGGTACTATCACAATTCATAAGGGTTCATAACTGACTCGGATTTCGGAGTGAATGACACAACTTTTTTTGACAACAGCGAAGGTTGTCCCGTAACCCTGGCAAATTGACGATCTCGAGCCCTGTCGGATATCCTCGTCTCACCGTTTACCATTTATGCATGCAAATTAACCTTGACCCAAATTGCTGGTACAAAGTCTATGCTGATAATCATGAAGCTTATCCCAAGTCACGGGGACGGTTGATTATACTTCGTACTCTTAGTTAGGCTCGGCCGGCAAAGACAACGCTGAAAGTCAAATTCAACATCATCAACCAAAAACACTTTGAAGGGAGACTTGCACGTCTCACAAACATCGGGGATGATCATGGTACGAAGCTCGTCAAAGTCATTTATTGGCTGAAACGTGTAGATCAACCCGATGTGCAATTAAACTATAAATGGTTTCACCAACTCTATTACGGTCCACGCGGCAGAGAGGCAAACTGCCAATGCCTGACACTATACCGGCTTCTCTTAAGAGCATAAACATACCGTGGGTTTCTATAGCTGTAACTCTGTTACGCCTTGCTGCTGGCGTCACCGGAGTCGCACCAACCACTCAGATGGCGTTTAAGTTCAATGGTCTACATGTCATTATCAGCCCCGACTACCGGTATTTCTCTATCCCCTCGGCGCTGTCAGGTGGCATGTAGGATACATGGGGCCGAGGGGCTATATATCCAGTTGCGGGTTTAGCGCAGTAGTAACCAGGACGGTTACAGCATTAACCTTATATGGAAAGAGAATCACCGGTGTTTCCGATATTGGCTGATCGATTGGTTACCAGATGTCCACTTGTACGGATCGGATATGCACTTGCAAGTCATTTCTGTGCATAAACTCGCAGTCCGGAGAAGATAGGAGATACTGAGCGCACTACGCCACTCTCGTGGCACTCGCTATCCGTATATAGTACTTGCCCCGTAGGTTATTAGTACCTGCTCCGTACAACACGTGGTTTGAGTTTAGACCCCAGGCGCAGTCTGGAAGAGTGATGCGTGTCGTGCTGAACTTTATTAAAATTAAATATGGCTCTAGGTGGAGTGTCTATTACAGATGGTCAAACCATCCTCCGTACACCATTCGCACACCTGTATCGTACAATCCTTCACGCGGGTGACGGCATGGTCCCGGATTTCCTCCAGTCCGCAAAGTAATCTGCCTGCCGGCTTCGTATTCCTGGATCAACTGATCACTATCTACCGGCGCCCGGGCCGTTTCCCGATATTCCAGCCCCAAGACCTCAGCACCCTCACGACTTTTGGTAGGATGGCTGCAGTTAGTGGAACACGGACGAAAATGAAACTTTTGTGGACGGCATAAGCAAGTGCTAGTTGTGTTCCGAGACCTATTGTAATGCGTAAGCACCGCCCTCCTGTGAGTACCAGCATGGATAGAACCTACTCGCTTCTGCCTTGTTTCTAGCTTCGGCCTCTTCGACACCCCAGCCGGCCATCTCCACATGCTCCCCGATCTCATCATTCCCTAAGTGTTCCTGTTCTGCACTCTTCAGAGCCTTCTTGTACTCGTGCCACCGTTCCTTTACGGCCTCCGGCATTAACTTCTTCGCGTTGGAGACTATGAAGTGTTCGATCTGGCCTGGTGGCCGTCAGCAATACCATCCCAGAACGCAACACGCAAACCTCCTCCACTGACCGATCTTCTCCGTGCCTACGACGCGGACTAGCAGGAAACAGAAGGGGAAATCCAGGACACTCAAGCCTAGGTAGACCCCGACGGCTGTCCAGCCATATTCTCTTGACAGCTTCTTCAGCTTCGCAGACAGATTCTGTGGCTCCTCTTCCGCGGACCTTTTCGGGGTAGCTTTCGACTCTCGAAGTCTAATGTTGTTGTGAAAAGGTCGTCGACTCGCTATCGGGAGGGCTTTTTTAGATTTCGGAGCATAACTAGGCAGCGGTGGGCGTCGTGACGCAATATGTGATGCGTTCGAAACAAAGTTTCTCCTCCATAATAATCCTTCCCAGATCGGTGTAACTCGGCGGAATGCAGTCATACTCGGAGTCCTGGGTAAAGGACGAAACATGCTCAAGGACGGTCGCGGCATATTGGGTATATACGCCGTTTGGTCGACGTGACGAACGATGCTCAGTATAAGGCGCAAAGCAGGTAATTACCTATGAGACTCGTTCGGGAGATATCGGAGGCCTTGAACAATGATGCCGGAGTTTCCGGCTTACGCCGCCGTAAAGCCTCGTACGATTACCTCAGCTGTTGATGGCGGTAAGTAAGCGGGCAAGAGAGCTCAGTTATGCATCGTGATTCCTGCGGTTGGTCAGTAACATAGGTATCGCAATTGGATCGTCGAGGGTGCCCGCGGACAATCGTTTCCACCACTCGATGACAGGATAATGATGCGGGCGGAAGGAGGAGGGCTCAAGAAAAAGTCAAAATTTGGTAAGCTTCCTTTTCCTGAGCTGTGGAGCTGCACGGTGATGCAATCAATCCTGGTGATTGGCTTTCAGCTGCTACCGATTGCTCAAATCCACCGGCAGGTCCCTTCAGAAGGGCGGGGCATCCTAATTTTGCCATGGGTTCCCTATGCATTTAAGCAATTGTATGCACCAATCTGTAATGGTTGAAAGTTGCTCAACGAAATAGAACGTTATCCAAAATGTACCTTTTCGATATTTTCAATTCAGTGGTTATGACCCAGAAGATGGGTGACGTATAAAACGTTTATAAATTTCCATTAACCTAATACCTGTCATTAAGGTATATCTAAGGCCTGTAAATATGTATGTATGCTGTAAATAAATGATTAACCGACATAAAATCTTCTTCTATAGAATTCATATGCAATTATACGGCGTCACATGCTAAAGCGGTGTGTGCTCGGATAGTGTCTCTAGTGTACCTCCCACTGCATTGCTACAGCAGCAACTTCAAGTCAATTCACGTCCACAAGGTTGCTCGAGGAACATTAGCCAAAGGAAATAGTAGTTGCATCTCGGAAACGAGAGTTATACCCTGCACCGGCATTTGTTCCATCAGATAAGAGATAAGCAACTGGTTCATAGAAAAGTCACCTAGCATATCAGCTCCTCTTGGTCTCTCCTGAATCATGTAAGTTGTAGCATGGTTATTACCCTAGCCTGCCCGGGAAAGTAAGGCTAAGTCCCTTTCTGCGAACCTACATATGATCAGAATTTCTAGCTAAATAAGTCGCCATCCCATCACCTAACGCATATTGAAAGTCTTAAATCCAGGAAACTCTAATCGGCTTCGGTTCTTACTCTCGGCGATAATTTGGGCGCAGTGTGTCACAATGGACAGGCCGTATGAGTCGATCTGTGAACATCAGATGAGGACCCTCATGGGATTATGGGCTACTGTCCGGGCATGCAGGAAAGCTTCGCAAAGGGGTAAATCCACCAGGCACCTGTGAACCGAGCAAGCGTCCAATTCAGCTCTTAGAGGGGCAGCGATGGTCAACCGCCTACAAATGGACGAGTCTGCTTGAGGAATCTCTATTAGGGTTCCTGCTATCTACGCCCAGAGAACCCTACGAGATGTTTAGCCCGATCGAGGATAGAAGTGCGGGCATCGGTCTCGGCTGCTTCGGATCATTGTTGGAACTATCGGGAGTTACGGTGAGCAAGACCTATATCTCCCCTATCCTACGAAGGGCCACAAGACGTCAGTGGAACAATTATCTTACGGCAGGTCAAAGCCTCTGGTGATCATCACAGAACGAGCCAGTAGGAAAGAGATAGCCCCATTCTCGCTTACTTTTTTAAGGTAACAAGCCAGGTAGCTGTTACTGAGAATTGTTGCTACTGACGCGTTATAGCCATTCGTAGGATATCCTCCAAATCCAAGGCAGTTCGAAGTTCCTCGCATGGAAACGGTCGACGAGCCACCCTCACAATGGGAACTCGGCCGGGTCCGGAAGACCCCAACCATCTTCAAGAAGTCGCCGAACTGCACCTCGACATCGCCAAATAATCCTGGCTCTCGCACCAGGCCTGGGCATATTCCTGCAAGTATTGCAGATGAGGCGACGACAGATGTGTCTCATGCCCAAACACACACCGACACTTCGGGCTATCTTGGAACTCCAGCAACAGGAGCAATATGGCCGCCCTCTGCATGCCTTATAGCATTAGGGACCTCCGATCTCCCGCGACACCCGGTGGCCGGGTTGACAATTCGATAGGCGGTCGCCATCGTGACGCTACTCATTATATCTAACGTGATGGAGGATGGATTCGTTCGATTTGAACAACACTTTGTTGTTCCTTTATGGTCAGTGAGGCCACAACCGAGAATGTTCTAATGGAGGCATAGGGGTTACCACCGGAATCACAGAGACGGGTGCTTGAAAGCAAAGTTCAGAATAAATAACACGAAAGATCTAACGTATCATGCCTCAGCTGGGCTCATCGATTGGATTGTTGGCGGTAGTCGGTCGCAGTGGCACTGAACCGCGGTACCGCACCATCGCGGAGCTTCTGCCGAGCAGCTCGAGTTCCACGCCGAGGATTGTGCGCCGACCCACCGAGCGGGTTGGTGTGGGCTGCCTCGGGTTCGATCCGCCGGTATAGAGCCCGTCTCCAGGTGGGGTGTTCCTGGTACTACAGGTGGGCGACAACCTTCGAAGATGAGGCAGAGGTCGGTCTTGCCGGTACCCCCTCAGAGACTATCTCTAATAGCTTCGATGTGAGCGAGAGCATTCACGAATGCTAGAGCATAGGAACATTCACCAATTTGCAAATACCGTTGATATCCGCGATAAAATGGAGAATCGAGACATGATGGCAGAAGGCGCTCAATCCAACGTCATTCAACTAGCGCCAGCGCGCTTGGGAACAGCAACCACGAATGCACGGGGACAAAACTTTAGCCCAGATAGAACTTCTCCGCCGCATATTAGGTCCCTTGTCCTCCGTTAATAGATTCCTTTTTAGGTTGATCGAACCCTGTATTTGTGCCGGCGCATTCCCAACTGCCTTAGATGAACTTATTGCTACGATGACAAATAAGGCAGAGAACGATCCAGCGAAGTCTAATTGGCGTCGGGATACGTTCCAGGCTCGAGAGAACCAGGCCAGCGCACGCGACTGACTGTGCAATAGAAGTTATATTCATATACACTGTTAAACATTACTAGAATAACTGTTGACGCCAGCAGACGTCAGTCACGTAGACTCTCACATCCCTCTGAGCTATAAAAAATAAGACCTTGCAACGGCTCATGACGATATGCAACCAGTCCAAAGACGCAATCCGAACCACCCGAAAAACACTGAAACAGGTCGAACTCCATCTAACCTCCGTTCCCATTATTACCATGGTCCAGTATAAGGACGGTCAGAGGGTCCGCTATAAGCCCACTGGGAGTACGTATACCCTTTCTGTCTCTCCGGACCAGAGGTCGAAGCAACGCAATCCACTCCACCAGCCACCCCCGTGGAGTGGATTGACGGCAATCCACCGCCATACAAAAATATATGGATGGACCTGGCGATATCCCCATATGGATGGATATCGGTGGACATTGGTGGACTGCTTTGGCGTATCTTAAGAAACGTTCTTAATGTTAAAGTAGGTATATATAGCTAGCTCTAAGGCAGGTCGCCTTTCTCGGTAACGAATAACGAATTATCTTTATCGTTAAGCAGCTTATCCTTTAATATTACGTTAATCTAATTCGTTACTTACTTTTTAATTTTTTTATTAATTATAACGTAAAATTTCGGTATTTTTCAGGCTTTATCCGGAAATATAAATAATATATTAAAATTATTAATTACTTTAACCTTATGTTACGAATATAACGTTTAATATATTTCGATTAATATAATATTTAACTTATTACGTAATTCGTTAATTATTCGGCTTATAATTAAAAAAAAACGTTTATATTTTATTAATATAAGTTATATCGTAAAAAAGTTAAAAACCATATTAAAAAAGCAAAAATACTTTTTACTTTTACGTATTTAATATATAATAAAATCCTAAACCTTCCGATTCCCAGGTTCGAAATCTATACATTAAGCCTTATATTCGCCGAAGATATCCCGAACTTCTATATTAACCGAATCGTTTAATCTTATAAAGTTAAGGCCATATCGTAATTATTCGAAATATTATTATAATTCGTTATAATAACGTTTTGCTTTTTTAATTAATTACGTAAGTTTCGTCCGTAGTAATACCTTTATATAAACGTATCTTTTTAACCATATTTCTTTTATTTGGTTACGAACGTATTAAATTTATTTAAAATAATCGGCTTAATTTTTTTCAAATTATCGTTACCGAAATATAAAATAAAGCGCAAAAACAATAACATATATCGAAATTTCCTTAAGCTTAATATAATATTCGTTTAACTTTAACCAGGTTAAATTAAAATTCGCAATTATATATCGTAAATTAAAAAAATTTTTAACGCGTACTTTAAAGCTTTTTAATTTATTAAAAAAAAATTTAAAGTTTAAAATTATATCTTATATATTACCGTATAAACTTAATTATTTACGTTTTCGTAACTGCCGTATATTATTACCTTTAAAAGTTTTAATCGTATTTTTATAATATTTTAAAATATCCGCCGTAAATTTTAAATTTTTTAATTATAATTTATTAATTAGTTTTCCGCTTATAAGATATAAAAAATAATAATACCTTTTCGTATACGCTTTTTTCGTATATAATTTTCCATTTTTTATTTATACTTATATTTAAAGATTAATATATCGAAAAATAAATATAACGTAAACGTTCGACGGATTATATATAATTGGGAAAATTAACGCGTTACGTTATTAAGCTTTATATTAAAAAATTTTTACGTTTTAATTCGTAAATTATTAAAAACGGTAATTTAATCTGCTTAAATAACGTATAATATATTAATAAGTTTATCCGAACGGTAAATAATAATAATTAAATTATAAAACTTTCCGATAAAACCTTTTTTACGCCAAAGTTCGTATTCGGTAATAATAAGCGCTTTTTCGCCGTATATACAAACCTTAAAGGTTTTAATATTATGGCTAAATAATAACGCTTTCGCAAAAAGATTAAACGTATAGCTAATATAACGGCTACGGCAGTAAGCCTTATTAAAGCCAAATTCGTTACCGATTATTTTTATCGTTATATCGTTATTTTTCGCGTTATCGAAAATAAAATAACTAATTTTTTCTTTAATTCCGTAAATATCGATTACGTTAAAGATTTTTGCCGTTATATTAACGTTTATATAACGTAAGGTTATATCAAATAACTTTAAAATTAACTTATAAAGTTAATTTTTTTTATTGCGGAAAAAATAATAAATTTTATAAAAAAAATAATAATTACTTAACTTTTAATTATTAAAAATAATATAAATAAATTCCGGCAAACGTAATAATATTTTTACGATTTATTATTTATGTTCGTAAAAAATATTAATAATAAATGTTTTAATAATAATAATAAAAATATAAGCATTTTAATTTTTTATATAAGGGTTAAAGTATTCGAAAATAATACGCAACTTTTTTTCCTTAACGATAATAAACGGATAATTTTTTTCGACGATCTAGTTAATTAAAAGGCGACGAAATTACTTTTTGTCGAAATTTTTGATTAACGTATTAACGAAAATTTAATCGCGAAAGTTATAAATATTAAATTTAAAATAATTAAGAATAAAAAAAAATCGAAATATTTTTCGCGTTATTTTCGTACGCGTTTTAGCTTAACTTTAATATCGTAATTTCGTTTATTCTTTAAAGGCCGTAATTTTATATATATAATATAAATAATTTATATAATTTTATATATTACGTATTAAAAAAATAATAAGTTTAAAGTTTTTTTTATAAATATATATTTTACATATTTACTTATGTTTCCTAACGCGTTAAATATTATATCCGAATTATTACGATTATATTATTATATTTTTTATTCGTTTAAATATCGTATATCTTAAAAATACGGCCTAAAAATAACGTTTAAGGTTTTTATCGTTAATAATAAGCGTTAAGCTTATAAAAAAAGGCGGAATAAGCGTATTATTAAAGGTAAATATTTCGGAAAACGGCGGAAAAAATTATATATCGTTATTAAAAATAATAATAAAATTTAAAGCGTTATATTTTAAAGCTATAATAACGGTATAAATCGGTTAAATTATTACAAAACGCGTATTATTATTATATTAATCGAAAAGTTATTAAATACGTATATTATTTAATTTAAAATTTTTAAATTTTATTTTATATATAAATAATAATTATATTAATTTTTTAATAAATAATTAATAAAATAAAATAACGATTATTAAATTAATAATAACCGGGCAAAAAATAAAAAGTAATTATATAAATATTAAAATATTAATATATTACTTTTATAAAAAATTATACGTAATTTCGGAAAATTAAAAATATATCGGAAATATATTTAAAATATATAAATTTAATATATTGCATATAATAATCCTTATTTTTTTATTAAATAACTTTATTAATAACTTTATATTTTAATTTTTCCGAATTTTATTATATTTTCGAAATTAAAGTTAAATAAAATTGCAAAAATAAATAGATTTTACCGTTAAATTATTTTAATCGAAAACTTTAAAATAATATTATTTTTATTATTATAACTATTATATATTACTAAAAAAGTTAAATTATCGTAAAATTAACATATTTTATATTTAAAAATTAAATAAAAATAATATATTTATTAATATATAACTTATATTTAATAATATAAATATTTTCTTAAATTAAACCCGATATTAAAATAATTACAAAATTTTAAGGATTTTAAATATATTATTTTTATAATTAAATAATAAATATATTTAAAGTTATAAAGGAATAATATATTAAAATATTAAACGTTTTTGGATAAATAAAATCCTTTTTATAACGCAGTAAATAACTACCTATTAATATTACCACTTTTATAACTAGGCTTTACTAACAGCGGGACCTATACCGCCACGAGGTCCACTTATTATGGACACGATATCCATCTACGAGAGCTTTAAATAAAGTGGACGTCCATCTTGGGAAAGGCTAAATGGGTGGATTGGGCTTGGCGGTTGCGCAACGAATTGCGCAACCGGTGGACTTCGGTGGAGTTGCTTTGACCTCTGCTCCGGACTAGTCCGTTACTCAACCGGTCTCCGTCCAGGGATAAGTCCCAACACCTCCGTGTGCACCGGCGTCATCAAGGGGTGTCTTGACTGAGCCGGGCGTGCAAGTTGGCGGCCACGTCGACGCCAGCAACAACACGCCCCGATACGAGGTGAGTTAAGCTGTACTGCCGACTCTGGTTATGGATATGGCCAGCAGACTGAAAGATCGAGAACTCGGAAACTGGAGCGGAGCAGCGTATACGAGGATAACATTCTTGGAACGGTTTCTTAAGCGGCGGTCCAAAGGGGCTAGAGCGCCTCGCTGTAATATAGCTTTTTATATCTTCAGGTTCAGTGTGAATGAAAAATGTGAAACTGATACTCCGTTTCTCACTGGGGAGAACTCCTGGCTTCAGATATCTGAATGATATGATGATTGGCAGTTTTCGTCAATGGGTAAGAAATTCTTAAGATCCGTAGTGCAGTCTAAGCAGGATACAAGATGTCATTAAAGCCCCACCCTCGGCCCCGCGTTCAAATTCACGAGGATACGTCCTACTTTTAAACCCGTTACTCTTCCATATTAGATTTCGGCCTTTCAGAGCTTCAAGATTCCCATCTATATTTGAGAAACCTGCCCCCTCCATTGAACATGGTCACCAATGAATCCGAACCAATGGCGACACTTACAGATCTACCTACTGAGTCTCTCATCCTGGTTCTAGAATGGCTTGCAAAAATCGACCTTCAATCACTTATCGTATCCCAACTCACCAGCCAGCGATTCCATGCCGCCGTCCAGGACGTCCTCGCCAACGCGCAAAATAGGGGTCTGCGCCAAAACTCCCTGTCGGAGGAGAAACCAGCGGTCCACCCACTCTGGGCGTCCAAATTCGAAGGCCTCTTCAACTCAGCCGACTGCTTCACGGAGGCCGAGAGGCGGGAGCTCAGATACCTCACCCTGGACGGCGACTTCACGCTCCCCTTTCGCCGGCTACCCTGGGCTCGGACCGGCTTGGGACGGGCTGCGTACCTTCGCCCCGAAGCGAGCTGGCGGTCCCTAAGTTTGACTTTCGGCAAGGCCCCCATCACGCAGCTCGATCTGGTGAAGAGCTACTCTTACGGCGGCGACGGCGGCGACTCCGTGGAGTATTACCAGGTGGACGTCCCCTCCTCCGGCTTGACCATGGGCCTGTTCTACGACGTCTTGCTCTGCAAGAGCGCTAGTTACGGGAACGAGACAGGGGGTTGGGAACTGCTGCTCGGCAAGCGGCTGCGTAGCTATGACGTGCTATTCGAGTACGAGTGCTTTATCGCGGATGACCCGGATCTGGTCGAGGCGGGTGAGGAGGCCCGACAAGCTGCTATCCTATATGTAAGGGGTGGAAGCACCGACGAAGTGGATCAGCTGAAGCCTGACAGCGGAATATGGATCCCAAATATTATCAGCAAGAAGCCTCCGAAAATGTTCCCATGGCAGGGTCCGCAACCGGACATCAGCCGCTCACTGATTTAAATGATCGAAATGGTAGTGAGGGAGGAATGTAAGGAGACTGCGCCGACTGTACATTGTGCAGCTTCTGTAATTATCCTACTATTGCTTATACGTATCCGCCTTCTGGCATCAGCTACTGTAGTAGTTCCTCTTATTGGATGAAGAAACTACAATGCAAATGCAGCACCCGCAAGCGCCGCAGCGCCAGCTATGATTGCGTCGCGTGTGATGCAAGGGGCGGCGCCCGTGCTTACGCTAGTCTCTCCAGTCGACGCGCTAGTCTCGGTCCCTACCGGTCCCGGCGTTATGGAAGAGTCGTCGGCAGACTGCGCCGGAGTAGCGGTTGATCCGCCCGTAGCCTGCGCATCAGTCGCCGTAGCAGCCACAAGCATATCAAAGCCGGCCGTGATGGTAACGGGTATGAAGAAGTCTGCCGTGGTGATGTCCTCCATCGTCGTAGTTTCCACGCCGGGATCATTGGCCTCAGACCCGAGCGCGCTCATGGTGCACACGGCGTTTTGCTGCTCGATGACGCATCGCTCACTCATGGTGCTGGTTAAACATGATGGGTAAGATGGGGAGCACATAACCGGTGGGGTTGGGGTCGGTTTCGAGGACGGTAGGGGGGATTTAAACTTACAAAGCCGGAGGATTGTTGACGCCAAGTTCATAGGTGCCGGGCTGCATCGTCACGCTGACTCCGGGGCCGGCGCCGCAGTCGTTCGCGTCCGCGCCGGGGGCGCACTCGACGAAGAACTCCATCATCCTCGGGCCCGCGGTCACGATGGAGGCGACGAGGGACTGGCTGTCGAAGCCTGGGAGAAAGAGGCTGCTGACGACCGACGACTGTGCCGCGGTCATGCCCGTAAGGGCGGAAATAACAACGAGCGGGTTCAACATTTTTGGGTTAGAGAGCGTGGATTTGGAGAAACGAGTGACAAGAGAGGACATGAAACGAATGATTGAAGACGAGAGGAGGAAAGGGGCTCACGATGTTGCAGCAATTTCTTTCAAATACTTAGCGCCACGGAAGTCTCCGACTCTGAATGGATTCAACTCGCTAACGTTAAAACGTTAGCTACCTACTAGGTGCATAGAATTACTACGAGCGAAGTAGCATTAACGCGCATAAATGCATAATAGTTAGCCCCCTGAACACCTGACAAGCTTTTAACGTATTTATTTTATGGTTCTCACTACACTACGAGCTCTGCTGTCATTGAGTACATCCCCTGTGTTCAGTTGATACAGTGCACTGCGGTATTAAGCTCGCCACAACTTTTTATGATGCCGGTATTTCTTTTGTTAGACTCTAAAGTCGTGGCATGTCGGCTGTCGAATATCTTAGACGAATTAGACAGCAGAACACCGACGGCTCTATTTTCGGCAGCATGAAATGCCCCCCGACCAGAAACGACACTGTTATCATCCTTACACTTGTAATGCTTGGGATGGAGTAGAACAGGAGTTGCGCCAAGATCTGAATAGGGTTCATGGAGGCAATGATGATTATTCCAGATTCGGACCCTCGGAGACCCAGACGTCAAGCAGCTGGCACTCGCCATCAAGTTAGAAGGTGGCCTGCTTCCAGTCCGATGGTGAACCAAGCAAGGCGCCTTACATGGCAGCGCCATCGGCATGTACGCCAGGTCTAGTTGAGAACGGAGGGGGATGCGATGGGTCCCGCACCTACGACATATAAAGTGCCAGGCACAAACTTGTGATTCAGGAGAAGGTGTCCTCGTACCACGCGCATGCCGTCCAATGCTTGATTGCGTCGAGGGCTCCGAGACCAGGGCTCACGCCTTTACCGGGAATGCCTATCGTTGAAACTGTCTATCTGGCACTGCATTGCCGAGAGCAGAAACGCAAAGAGCATCAGTCAAGTCGTAGTGGTACGAGATACTGACAGCCCAGCTTGAGTAATCAGCAACTTTGAGTGTTGTTAGATAAGATGTTACTTGTACAAAGATGTGCTGATTCTAAAAACGATGCATTACATATATAGTGACAAAGATATCTCGGAGGGCAAAAGAGAGATGGAAGGTAAAGGAGGGAACAAATTAGAACAGTTAAGGAGATGTTAAATCCCCTAAAAGGGGGTTAAAAAAAGGAAAAGGGATTAGCGCGCCTAGGAATCACCTAGTAGCCTCCGGCCCAGAACTGCCTTTTACGGAGCGGGCTTATGAATCTCCCCTCCCGTCCTTTGTCGTGCATTGGCGAGGGACCGGCGTGTGTACCAACGACACCTGCACACCTTTTCGACTGTTAGAAACTTAGCTCATTATTATGCCTTATATGACCAAACCCCTGCCGCCCAGCAGGACTTCAGGACTGTTTGCTATTCTGGACGGTCACTAAGGAAACAGTTGTATATCCGAATTCTTATCACTGATCCTGCATAATGTCAGAGAAATGGTGAGCAACAGCGTGAAAGGCTAGAAGAAGCAGTCTCACAGGTGGGTAGCAGTATATTAGACCAGTAACGCTTGGCCCTTTTCCTATATGTGGGAGGAAAAGGGCCCTATATATACACCTAACACCCCTGTATAGCCCCTATATCTAGAAGCTTCCACCTTGGCACCTGACACATAAACACATGGGATATTTAGTAATGGATAAACCCTTTTTCCCTCTCTATGTTCAGTTGTCAGTAGTTCACTACTACGTTTTCCGACTGCTATCCACATAGAGCCCTTGCCCCTTTATACAATTTCAGAATCCCATCATAATGTCAACTACCAAGCTGTCGAGAAAATGTACAATATCCTCATTTCTTCTCAGATTTGTCTCAGATGCAAGTTCAGGTGAATATACTGGGGCTTTCTAGCATCTATCGACCACGTAGCATGGGTAGTTGTCCACCGTGACCCGATGTGACTAGGGATATGTCGAAGCGTACTAAGGCAGAATGGGTGGGAAGCTGAAGTCTGATTCGAGCCGACATTTATTTTCTCATCTACAGAGACGATGGTGATTCATATAAGTGAAGTTCCCACTGAAGTTTACTCCCAGTAAGTCGGCCCTACTCTCCCTCCGAGGAAGAGGGATGGTGAGTAGCATATGGATAGCTCAGACGACGTAACGTAGTAACATCGTCAATGAATATCCCGTTCCATACCACGATGTCAATCCAACGCGCAATACTGAATTTTGGTGCCTCCAAATGTAAGCACCCTCCTCAGCCGACTCCAACCCCGCCAACATGTGTATTCTCACATGTTTCTGCGCCTTTGCCAGGTCACTTCTACTTCACCACTCTTCCATGGGCTTACTTCCATCTTCTTTCGAGCGCCCATTGTTACCTTGCCCCCAACTTCAAAAGTCCGCCTTGTGGCAAGATCCCGCCTTAACTTGACGCAATCTTCAAGGAATCTGAGTCTTTCCAAACTCCTGCTTCCTTGCAAACTTCTACCCTCCCACAACCCACAATTCTTTCCTACATGCGGACTTCACCTTCACTCGTAGGTATCTACCGGATATTTGTCCTCTTCGAACATAGAAACCACGCTGTAACTTTCTGATCATTGCCAATTCACCCATCCTCCACCTTCCGCGTCACACCTTGATATATACAATTAGCCAATTGGCTGACGCATTCGACACACAGCAAATCCATCTTCAAGATGCCTCCGAAGTATGAACGATGTGAGAGCACTCCGGATGTCACGTAAGTAAATCGCAGCTGAATGCCCTTCCTGATTTACAGGTACTGACGAAGAAACAAGTGAGTCGACGGAGATCGCCACCATCCAGATTCCCTCAGGAAAGAGATTCACCGCCCACACGATTCTCTTGGCCCACCACTCCAAATACTTCCGTGCCGCACTCAACAGCGCTATGAAAGAGGCAACCACGCTCCACTTTGATCTTACTGAGCACGCGACCAAGTTCAGTGTCGCCCTCTTCGTGAAGTGGTTATACGCACAGTCTACACTCGACTACAGCGGGGACCACCTTGCCGCTTTCTCCGGCTGGATCGACCAGGTGGAAGATGATGAAGTCATAGGAGAACTGTGCGCGGCGTGGCTTTTGGGTGACTACCTGCATGTGCCCGAGTTCAAAAACTTCATTATTATGCTCCTGGATCCCAGATTAGAGACGGTAATAATCTGGCGTCACCCGCTCCTCTATCCTTACCCATCCTTGAAAGAGGTCAACCTAAACAGCAAGCTACACGACCTATTTGTGGACACATTGGCGTGTCTGGTGAGCAACAGCAAGGCAACTGCAGATCCCAAACTAATCCTCGAGAGACTCGATGTCGATACGAAGACAAAGCTTCTACAGCGGTTCATCATTGGTACCCGAGTTGTACGCAGGGAGGCACGGGATGCTTACATTCGTTACCAGCATTCCACGTCCGACAGTGAGGAGTGCCGGACAGCTACCACTGTAGTTGATAGCGCACTCCTGACCATAGGGTTCGGAAAGTTTCTAGACTTGGATGGACTTGAACCATACTTAGACGAGGAGGAGGAGTAGCATGCGGTGAGAAATCCTAGGGGAGTGGTAGTGAATGTGAGGGCTCGAGGGGAACATCTAGGAAACTCAAGGAGGGATTACTACGGGCTGCTATAGAGACGTAGTGCCATATACATTTTATAGCCTTTAGGCGTCCATAACCTACCTTGTTCACCAATAAATAAGACATCTGGCATTCACAAATTTCGAGATGCCTGAGTAGGCAACGGCTAGAACTGTATGTTGCGTAAGATGTGTCAGCCGGACTGTCTCTTGTTCCCATTACACCCTCAGTACGAACCCAATATACCAAGAGATTTTGGTGAGAGTCCTGACTCTATGCAGAGATATCGCGTAGATCATACGGGAATACCTCCGACGTCTAATGAGGGTTAAATAGTGTCATCCCTGTGGTTCTGATGACAGAAGGCAGGCCGTCCGTCCTTCTCTAGGTCCCCTTCTGTCATTGCGCATACGCCCGGCCCGCTTTAGACGCAGACCGTAAATCCCTTTACTTTCCCCTGGTAGAACATCAGACGTTCGCCCTACTTCACTACAACGGTCAAACCTCGCCATGTGCGGATACCGCCGACCGACAAACCACTAAGGGTAGAAAACAGAGCATTACGACCCCGAAACCGCAGACCGAAGCGAGAAGCTACTGAAAGATCTCCACGTAGACTACGACAGCCTGGAATACCTAGTCAGTTCAAGACTACTTCTCCCTAGTTCCCATGCACTGACGGCACCTGTAGCCTTCGGGATCAATCCAGTAGGCGAGATATCACCCAAGACGGCAGGCTGCCTTTTAGGGGTTTGGCAGGAATATCGAGACCCTGAGGTTATCTTGCGCTACCTGAGGCAGAAAAGCCTCTGAGATCTCGGGGAGGGAAGCGAGAACCTAAAGAAGGCGCGGACTTGGGCAAGCGAACCCATCTACCTCGTTTACTTATCTCCGCCAAGAGCGCGGGAGGCACAGAACGTGACTACGGGCTTTGGGTCTGCTCAACCCATAGGGGTGAGGTGAAGGTTATTGGGCTTTAGTAATGATGAAGCGAGAGACTTCAAGATTGTTATGCAGCCCGTAGGACGAACTGCGCATGATGCATACGAGATTACTAAGGCAAGGGTTAACATAACTGATGATGCCGTCATGATGAGGGGCATGGTACGATAGTTGCGGGTGCAACGTGAGGCGCGTAAAACTCTGGGGGACATAGAAGTATTGCGTTTATAATACTTTTGGGTTATCATTTAGTCTAATAAGTGAAGTGCCACTTTCAGTACATGTATACGCAAGACCACGCGTTCGTATCCATATCCCGAAGCCATAAACCATACCTCATCGCATCGTATGCCAATAAGACTCATCAAACAAAACGCCGATCAATTCCCGTTCCTGCACCGTGATCCTGCCACCATCCACGCAGTGGGTATTTTCCCCTCGTCCGATTCCTCGTAGTGGTCCATTCGTCATATATGCTTTTCATACAGCGTCCCGGGTAGAAATGTACTCGGGAACCTCATATCCTCCGCTGCGCCGTCGCCTTAGACGCCGATCTGGGACATGTTGGGCCCCCTGCGGATAGAACCGCCGCCGCGTCGGGAGTCCTTGAAGACGTAGAAGAGGGTACCGACGAAGGTGATGAACAGGAACCATAGGAAGACGGTGCTCGCCTGGATCTGGCGGCACCGCTTCTCGTCGTCCCCGGAGCCGAACGCGATGTAGCCGGGATCCTTGTCCGCCTGCAGCAAAAAGATTAAAACGTCAGTAAAGTAGCTACAATAGGGAAGAAGGGAGGAATCATGACTCACCAGGTTGTCGCAGTTGACGGCGCCGAGCTTGGCGGCTAACGCAATGGCAGCGATCAGGGTAAATAACACGGCGAGGCCGTCCAGTACCAGCGGGACGATGGGCATGTAGATGGCGGGGACGAAGTGCATCGCGAGACCGCAGAGCACGGCGATCCAGCTCAGCGCGCAGACGAACATGACGAAGTTGAGGGCGGTGTTCCCGACGTGGCCGCCGTTGGTCGCTATGACGTTCCCCATCAGGGCGGTCGTTAGGAGCAGCCAGAGGAACTGTAGGATGCGCAGCACGGATTTGATCATCGTCTCCATTTTGGGCAGCTAATTAACTAAGTCGCGATTGTTCCGTAGATGTATGTATAGAAGGGTGATACGGTTATTCTGATGTTGAAAGCTGGGATTGTGTGAAACAAAAGCGTTCTCGTAACGTAACAATGGATTGTGCGATGCGGGCGACAGTAACAAAAGAATTGTTGTTGTTGTTTGTTCGAAAGACCGTATTCTCGGTAACAGGTTGTAGGAATCTCTGATGATGTTGGAGGGGTAGCAAGGTTAGCAGGGATGCAGTTCACTCTGAGTCGTGAGTACTTATCGAATTGGTTTTAAGGTTGTGTGGATTTTTCCGTCCTTTTTCGAAGGGAGGATCGTTTGATAACTTATTTTTATTCATGCGCCAGGCCGATCGATGATGCTCGCCGGCTTTCTTGATGCCAATAGGAATGTGTGTGATAGGGTGGCCAATGACCTCATAATCTTGGAGTGCTTTTAAGCTCAGCCCAATTAGAGTCAACACTAGGGTAAGAGGGGCGGGGAGCCTACTAGGTAAGCTTTAAACACAGCAGCATGCAATAGAAGGCATTCAGTTGATTCTTGAAATCTGCAAGAGAAGAAGTTGCGAAGACAACAGCATCAATTTATCATGCAGATAAAAAGGGAAAGAGGAGGAAAGTTAAAAGTAAATACATACAACTCGGAAGCTCGTTCGCAACAGAGCCGATATCCCATTTCACCTTTCCGCTGTGCATACTATCTATGGTAAGCTACGCTGTTGACCGGCAACCGAGCCCTGTACAACCCCTGACCCTGCTATCAAGACTTTAAAGAACCCCTGCCGTATGCCAGATGCGATAAGATCCGTGTCCCGCTCCGATCGCCCAGGCTTTTAAGGCTCATCAGTCAGTACCCAGTGTCCACTGTGGCTTGGTGTTATGCTGGGCTTGTCGGCAATAGACCCAGCAACGGGGGTCTTGGGGGTGCTGCACGCACATGCATAATAATTATGGGCTTCCAATCGAGGGTTACCTACAGGGCTTAAAATGGGAAGGCGAAACCCCACAAGCCAATCATCCTTGATTCCTGAGTGGTTGATGTCTTCTCGTGAGGTAATCTTGTAGGTGATATTGGTGTGCTGCAGAGGCCTATTAAACAGAGTATTGAGCCTACTCGGTTGCTAAGGCAGCGCCGCTCTTGATTGATTTGCCAAATTCCTCGTCCCGGACTGCAATTCCGGCCCTTGACGTATTCAGCATATAACACATCACCACCGTTGTAGCCCCCTCCATCTTAATACGATGCCGACGCTGGACATAGCAAGCATCATGATTGGTATGTGACCCGACCATACCGCCCATAACGCGGTCACCGAAGCCAGCTGCGAGGTGGCGGATCCCAGCATCGTGATGGTTCTGCCGCTTCGTTATTGAAAATTGCGACCTGAGTGGCACGCGTCACTTTGTTAGTGTCATTAGGTGCCGTGCAACAGGCTCTTTGAAATCGCGTGCCTCGGGTGATATACCTTGACACAAAGTTACGTAATCCGTAGACACTTCTGGGCTGAGAGACGAGCCTCAGGCACTGCTTCGCTTCATGCGAGCATTTGATCCTTTATCATGTTCTCTGGCACGCACTACCGTTATGGCTGATAGAGGTACTCTGTTAATTCGCAGGCCGAGATTCAGTACATTAGAGCTTGTTATTAGTCTTCGAATCTCCTCATATTGAGCCCAGACGCCTATAGAACGGCTTTCAAGCTGCGGTCAGGACTACAGACATACAACCGGACTACGTCCTAGCTATGCAATTAGGAAGAGTGTCACAATTCCAGGCCGTTGAAAGCGGATGAGTTTGGAACCACGGCCACCGTTCCAACCCTCTCAGTCCAGCATCACCGCCTAAGCCCCGGTAATCACGAATAGCTCCCCGGTAGCGTCGCTTGTCATGAACAGCCGCCCCTTCGGGTCGAATGCCAACCCGGTCGGCCGGAAACAATTACGAGGGCATTGCGAGTTATCCCGATTCTGCATGACGTAGGTGACGGCGTTCATGTCCGACACGTCCGCTACGGGCTGGCCATTGCTAAACTCGATTCTACCCAGGCGATATCCGTCCGGCGGGCTGCGGTTCCTGTAGGATTCTAGTCAGTTTCCCTTCCCCACGTGCCATTTGGCTACTCGTATTGGTTGCGGGAAACCGTAGGAACCATGACCGGGTACTTACCAGCTACCGTGAAACGCGACGTAGGCGGCGCTTCCGTCCTCCCTGAACCTGATATCGAGAGGTGCGGTGTGCGAAGGGAACACAAGGCGTGGTCCCTGCCGCTCGGTACGGCAGAACTCGTCGATTTCGGTAAGAGCGCTCACCGACGAGACCTCCTGGAAGGGCGTCCCGTCCACGCCGCCGAACTGCGAGCCGACGGTGATGGCATCGTTCTCCGGGATGATGCTGATGTCCCACGCCGCGAAGCACACGGGGTAGCCGTAGTTGGCGCCCATGAGGTCGTTCGCCGCGTCGCCCGCCATGCCGTGGTAGTTCATCTCCTCGGCCGGGTTCTCGTTGTGGATGTCCACGGATCCGCGGTGGACGTTATCCGCAGAGTTCTCGACTGACCACTGCGGAAATAGCTGTTAGTGGACGCCTTCATGCTTAAAACCCCAAACGGAGTGCGCGCGTGGCCGAACTTACGATTCCGCCCGTGGACGGGTCCTCGGCGACGCCGACGGAGTTCCTGAGGCCCCAGCCCAGGATCTCGCCGCCGGCCGCGTAGTCCACCGGCTCGGTCGCCGCCAGGAGCTCCGTGACGTTGAACGACTTGATGATGCTGCGCGCGGTGCTCGTCTCGATCGTCGCATTGTCGATGTTTCCATCGGAGCCTCGCGAGACGAGCAGCACGTCGGGCGCCGTGACAGGGATCGTCAGCGTCCGCGTGGAGTGTCCCCCGTTCACCATGCCGCTGATCACGGTTTTCTTCTCGCCCACGGTGCCGGCCGAGGCATCGTACGGGTATGCGTCGACGCTGGAGAGCTGGGACACGAAGAGCGTGCTACCGTCGGGAGTGAGCGCGATACCATGGTTCAGCTTCGGAGGTCAGGGTCAGCCACATGAGTTCCTGCTGTTCTGCACGGTATGGCCCGGGATGACGTCGTGTCTCTTACCGATGGGTCGGGGATGAGTTGGCTGCTCGATTCGACGCAGACTTCTCCATCCTCCGCCTCGTTCAGCACCACACGTCTGATACCCGCTCTCTGCTGCTCCGCCACGAGTAGGTTGCCTGCCGCGTCCACGACTAAGTGACGGGGGTATCTCAGGCCATTCATGATCAGGCGCGCCTCGTAGCCGTCAGCCATGACTGGCTCCGCCACCGGAGTGAGAGGCGATGCGCATGACTGAGCCGCTGCGCTCCGTAGGAACAAGCTTCCGGCCGCGAGGCCGGCAACCACCTGACTTATCATCCTGACCCCGCAAGTTTCAGATCGGGTGGAAACGCTTACGGATTCACAGATTCGCACGAAGAGAGATATCGTGTGTTACTGATCGCGTCTATAGCATCTCTATTTGAGTAGAAAGCAATTGAAAACCTATGAGCGGTCTCAGACAGCGCGGCGCGCCGTTCTTAAGGCTAGACTTTGCCAACCCCGTCCGCCCATGGAAAGTGCCCACGTCATCCAGGCTTGCCATGGCTAGGGCGAGGGAATGGGTCCTCATAGGTACCCATCTACGACCCATACCAAATTGGCAGGTACCCGCGGGTATCTATCAGATTTGCCAAAAATCTATTGAAATTCAGTCCCTAGTTGCAAGTGCTCTAGAACTCGCACTGCTCTTTAATGTAGCCTAGCCAGGGAACATATATGTTCCGATCAAAGGGAGTCTTTCCGTATATAGGGTACATTTCGCACCCCCTGCTAGCTGACAGGTAATTATTAAGTCTTGTCAAGGACTTGCGGATACCTAGTACGTAGAAAAATAATATATAAATAAAAAGTTGACACAATTTAATAGGATAATTAAACAAAAACAGTAATATTAAATAAATATGTAATTAAATTTGTATTAATACTTTTTCGTTATTTTAAAGCTTAATAGCATTAACTTGTTTAGAATAACTTAAATTCTAAATATTTTTATATTTTAAGATCTACTTTAATTTATCGTCGGCATCTTCTATACTGTCGGCAATCTTTTTGTCTGGTTTTTTTTTCTTTTTCTTTTTTACGCTTAATAAAAGAATATAGTTATTGTCTAACTTAACACTAGGTTTTATATTAGAAATAAAATTTTATTTATTTATAGTTTTGTTAAATTTAGTGATAGCTTAATGTATTTTTTACTAACTGTATATTTCTTAATAAATTATAACTTTTAAAAAAAAATTTAAACAGCGTAACATACTACACAAGCAAGCAGAACACTTTTTAGCACCTTGCAACAACGCATTCAAATAACTCAACAACAACATATCGCATTAATTAAAACCAATCAGATTTTTCTTCGCTAAACGTATCTACAACTTCGTCATAAGTACGCGCATTATGCCCGGGCTTGCCGCAAACGCCACACTTCTATTCCTTAGTTTTAACCCTCTTGCGACGACCTTTTCCAGCTGCTGTTAACTGTATTTTTTACTACCTTCTTCTTTTTGGACCAGAAAAGCTTATCCCTTTTGTATAATAAATATTACTCTTTTTTAAAGACGTTTATTTTTAAATTTACGACGTTTGTTTAAAATATAGTTCGTTTCGCGTAATTAGATAGCTTTTTTCTGAAAAAAAAAATATTCGTATAGAAGTAATAGCTTACTTTTAATTAAGAGATTAACCGATTTAGCTATTTTTAACGAACTACTTTAATAATTTCCTATTTTTCTTTGCAAGTAACGTTTCTTTCTTTGTTATTTTCTTAATATTTTTAAGAGTTTTTGCAGGCGGGAAACGGATAGAACAGGCAAAGGTTAGCAGAAAGACGGTCGGCGTAGGCATAACTAAAAGAACCTCTAATTCGAAAAAAACGTTATTAAGATCGAATAAAATAAGCCCAGCTTTTACGATTCCAGATTTGATATTGCCGGACGTTATGGTAGCTTAAAACGCGTCGTAAAAGCCGGCAAGAAAAGCTTTTTTAGTAATATAAATATAATAACGTTATATTATGTTTTCGATATACCGCGGATAAACGCGTTGCAAAACAGAAAAATAAGATATATTAAAAGGTTAAAACTGATACGAAAAATGCGTAAATATATAAAGCGTAATAATATTATTATTAACGTAATATTTTTCGAATTTTATCGAATAGTAGTTTTTGTGGCCGTCGAGGATAAAAAACGGTTTCGATTTTTTCGTACGCGTTCGAATGTCTTTATCAAAATGCTGAATCTATTCGAAATTTAATTTAGTTGTTATCCAGCTATTATTTTTTTAATACGATCTTTTAATCGGCTATTAATAATAAGTTATCGTAATATTAAAATTTAAGATAATTTTTCCCGCTATAATAACAAATGGCGGTATAACTATATCTAGGAATTAATTATTTAGATATATATAAATCTTTTTTACGCTTATTTAAGTTTTTTATATTTTTTAGCACTGGTAATTACCATATTTATTGCAATAAAAAGTCCTATTAAAAATTTAATCTCGTCGAAAGTATAACTATCCTTCTTTATGTTGCCGTATTTCGCGATTATAGCCCGAAAAAGTTCGAATTATTTGCGAAACAATCTTAGATTCTTAAATAATACCCGTTAATAATCGATTTTCTGATTTAAATACGTTTAAAACTTTTTTTGCTGTTTAACAAAGTTCGACGCTCAGTTAATTCTAACGCGTTTTATAACGCGTTGGATAAGTAATATATTGGCCATATCTTTAACGTGTTAAAGCCGGACAGGAAACGTTCGCGTATCTAAATTAAGGATTCGGTCGACAATCGATTTTTCTCGGTCGGCGTCAATTCCCGCGAATTAGGAGCAGGATCAGCTCGGGCGCGTCTACTGGTAGAACAGTATGCTAAGATAAAAGATAAAACTTTATAAATAAAACCAAGCTTTCTATAACTAAGTTTCGGGTCTCTTTTTTTAGCCTGGATAGCTAGATTCATTTTCGCTTCTTTTATAAAGCGCTCCATATTGTGGATATTAAAAAATGGGCAATTGAAGATGTGTTGTTGGAATAGCTAAAAAAAGTGTTGCGCTCGCTTATGTATTACGCTTGCTTATGTATTGCGCTCGCTTATGCATTGCGCTCGCTTGTGTGGTACATTATAAATTAATTCATCATTAAAAATTAAACTATTTTAAAATAATTTTCAGTATTAACTGTATTTTTAAATTAAGATTTACAGCAAAGTCGATTTCTAAGATAATTTAATAATGTTATATAAAACATGAAGCTATTTATAACTGAGTTGCAAATATTTTTATTTCGTTTAAACGGTTACATTTATCTTAACTTTTTTGTAAGCCGTTTCACGTCATAGTATTAAGGAAAAAGTGATTGAAGTTGTGTAATTGAAATAGCAGAAAAAACGCGTGACTCGGTAATGTGCGCGATTCGGTAGCGTTGTACGTTGTTCCAAATTAAAGAAAATTTGTCTAACAATTCGATAAGTAATGTTTTTATTCTAATCATATTTAAATGATTTCGCTAATATCTTAATAAATATTAATTAGGAGAATGGTCACGAATTTCTATTTAAACATCTTGTAAATATGTTAAATTTACTAGTAATTATATTATAAAACGTTTAATATAATGTCGTATTCGTATATATTAAACTCTTTTAATAAAAACAACCCTACAAATGAAATAATTCGGTCTTTAATATATTATATAAAACCGTTAATAATATTCTCATTAAATCTTCTTCAATAAAAATAAAAAAAAATAAAGATTTTAACGTAATTTTAATTTATTTAACACGTAGGTATTAAGTTAATATAATATTATAAATAATTTATAATGTTTTAGCTAATCGAGTCGGATAAACAATCGAATCGAATTTTTTTAATACTCTGCAATAACAAATTCAAATTAATCGGATTTTTCTTCGCTAAACTTATTTACAGCTTCTTTACAAGTACGCGCATTATGTCCGGGCTTGCTGTAAACGCTATACTTCTGTTCTTTCGTCTTAACTCTTTTACAACGACTCTTTCTAGCTGCTATTAGTTAATTTCTTTTACTTTTTTTTTTTTTGTTGGGCCAGAAAGACTTATCTTTTTTACGTAATATATATTTCTTTTTTTTAAAAGATGTTTATTTTTAATTCTTCTCCGTTTACTTAGAATATAATTCGTTTCGCGTAATTGGGTAATTTTTTTTAGAAAAAACATGATTTCGTATAAAAGCAATAATGTTTCACACTATCTCCTCGAACACTTTTTTAACTACTGCAACTATCCATCTTTGATTGCCTATTTCTCAACAACAATATTATAAAACGTCTTATAAAATAAACTAGAATAAACCTAGCTATTTAGACTAAGAACAAGAAATTTAAAACTTAGTTTCAGACGACTTGGTTCTATATACGATGTCCCCTCATCTACGTTAAAGAACTGAATCAACAATAAACCTTCCCAAGCCGATATTATCCCCAATCTACGAAAACTGACACTGACCGAAAAAAAAATCGATTGTCGACCGTATTATCGATTTAAATACGCGATCGTTTCCAGTCCGGCTTAAGCACGTTAAAAATATAGCCAATATACTGCTTATCTAACGCGTTACAGAACGTGTCCGGGTTAACTGGGCGTCGAGACTTGTTAAATGGCAACAAAAGTCCCAAACGCATCTAAATCGGAAGATCGATTATTAACGAGTTTTATGCGAAAATCTAGAAACATTCCGCGAGTAATTCGAACTTGTTCGGGCTACTATTACAAAACACGGCATTGTAAAAAAGCATATATACAACTTCGACGAGACTGGATCATTGATAGGTCTTTTTATGGCAACGAGCATAATAATTACGAATACTAAAAAATATGAAAAATATAAATAAGCGCAACAGAAAAATAAAAAATAGGTTACAGTTATCTAGACTATTAATTTCTAAAGTTAAGTTATGCTGCCATTTATTATTATAACGGAAAAAGAAATCACCTTAAATCCTGGTACCGCGATAATCTATTACCAGCAGCCGATTAAAAAATCGCATTAAGTAATAATAACCGGATAATAAATAAATTATTTTTAAAATAAATTTAGCATTTTAGCAAATATATTCGAATACGTGTGAAAAGTTCGAAATGTTTTCTTGTTTTCGACGGTTACAAAAGCTATTATTCGATGAAATTTGAAAAATATTGGGCTAATTACGATATCATTACACTTTGTATACCCGCGTATTTTTCGTATCAGCTTTAATCTTTTAATATATCTAGTTGTTTTAGTTTTAAAAAGCGCTTATTTATTATATATTAAAAATTTTATGCAACACTATTATACTTACATTGCCATAAAAACAATCTCTCGCCGGCTTCTACAACGTATTCAAAGCTGTTATAACGTCCGATAACATCAAATTTAAATTCGCAAAAACTGGCCTTGTTCTATACGATCTTAATAACATTTTTCTAAATTAGAAGTTTCTTTAATTATACTTACGCCGACTGCTTCTTTGCTTATCTCCGCCGGTTCCATTTTTTCGCCTCCGAAAACCCTTAAAACTATCTACAAAAAAATAAAAAGAAGACGTTATTTGCAAAGAAAAATTATTTTTAATTAAGAAATTAACGTACCACACCACCGAACGGGACACACCACCGAACGGGACACTTTTTGGCACTCTACAATAACACACTCTAGTTGCTTAACCACAACACATCTAATCAACCCAAATCAATCGAATACTTCTTTGCTAACTGGATCTACAGCTTTTTCTAAGTGCACGTATTATATCAAGGCTTGTTGCGGACGCCATGTTGCCATTTCTTCCTTCTAACCCGCCTGCGACCGACCACCCCCCAACGCGTCTAAGCTAATATTACCCCCATTTCGTACGACCCAAAGCCGACCGACTAGATAACTATTCTCGACCGAATCCTTAATCTAAATACGCGAGTATTTCTTATCCAGCTTAAATACGTTGAAGATATACGTCGGAGAACATGTTATAGGACGTGTTAGAAGCTGCAGGGCGCGTTGCGGGGCCCGTCGGTGTGTGGCGGGGCGTATGGCAGGGCGTGTGGCAGAGCGTGTAACAGAACTATCAGGCTTGATTTAGCAACAACTCGAGACCTACGCAATTATACGATTAAAATAAACGTTTCTTAGAAAGATAAATATTTGTTATATAGGATAAACAAATTCTTTGGGCCAGCAGAAAGGTTGTGGCAAAGAATTGCTACTAACAGCTGCTGAAGTTGGGCGGTTGCGGGCGGGTTAGCAGGAAGAAATGGCAATATGGCGTCCGCAACAAGCCTTGATATAATGCCTGCACTTGTCCAGAAGCTGTAGATACGGTCGGTGAAAGAAAGTACGATTGATTGGAATCAATTAGATGTGTTGTGGTTGAGTTATTTGAGTATGTTATTGAAGCGTGCCAAAAAGTGTCCCGTTCGGTGGTGTGTCCCGTTCGGTGGTGTGTCCCGTTCGGTGGTGTAGTACGTTAACTGATTTAATTATTTTTATTAGCAAATTTTTTAAACAAATTTCTTTTACTATTAACGTTTTTATCTTATACTTTACGAATAATTTAAAGAGTTTTCGCAGAGAGAAAAATAAACCCGGCGGAAGCAAGCACAGAGACGGTTAGCCGAAGCACAATTAAAAGAATTTCTAATTTAGAAAAAACGTTATTAAGATTAAATAAAATAAGGCTAACTTCCGCGAATCCGGATTTAATGTTATCGAAAGTTTTAAAAACTTTAAATATATCATAAAAGCTGGCAAAAAATCTTCTTTAGCGGTATATATATAATATCTTCTATTAAGATTTCAATATATAACGAAAAAGCGCTTTTTAAAAAAATACGTCAAAAAACTAAAGTCGATACGGAAAATGCGCGGGTATACAAAGTATAATAATATCGTAATTCGCCTAATATTTTTCGAATTTCATCGAATAATAACTTTCGTAGCCGTCGAAAATAAAAATGTTTCGATTTTTTCGTACGCGTCCGAATATGTTTATCAAAAGACTAAATCTATTTTAAATCTACTTCGTTTATTGTCTAATTATTATTACTTAAATCAATCTTTTAATCGGTTGGTAATACATTGTTGCAATACTAAAACCCAAACAAATCTTTTTCTGTTAAAGTAATAAATAATAAATAAAATCTAATCTTAAAAATTAATAACCTAAATAACTATAACTCTTTTTTATTTTGTTATCACGTTTATCTAGGTCTTTTAAGTTTTTGGCACTTATAATTCCCATATCAGTTACTATAAAAGCTTTATCAAAAATTCCGTTTCGTTAAGTTGTAAATATCCTTTTCTATAATACTGTACTTCGCGATTATAGCCCGAACAAACTCGAACCACTTGCGAAATATTTCCGAATTTTTGTATAGCACTTGTTAATAATCGATCTTTCGATTTAAATGCGACAATTTTATTTTATTTATTTTATTTATTTTATTTATTTTATTTATTTTATTTATTTTATTTATTTTATTTATTTTATTTATTTTATTTATTTTATTTATTTTATT